>JAABKJ010007545.1:253783533-253874335 GCA_011634705.1 Andricus grossulariae | reverse complement strand
GTTTTAATTGGAAAGTCTTATGAGTTAAACAAATGTAAACGTCCAATTGAAACTTTAGGAACTATTCTCAATTTTTAAATAACTTCAAAATAATATATTCGCAATTTAATAGTTTTAATAAATTTCCAATATTGTTTCAGTCTATAATGTTTCATTTTCAAACCATTTAATTTGAAATTTTTTAATTAGGAAAAAGAACAATAACTGATTATTTAGAAATATCTGACTGTTCATTTGAAATCAGTAATTATTAATCAAATATTCAAAACTGAAAACAAAAAAACTAAACTTTGAACGTTAGATTTTTGATTGTTCTATTAGAAAAAAAAACTTTATTTGTAACTCTTAGTTCTTGAATTTTGATGTATAGATAACAAAAACACACCTATTATTCTCAGAAAAAAATCGAGTAAGTTGAGGAAATATTTGGAGAAGTTTTGAAAAAATTCGAAATTATTCAAAAATTTGAAATGGTTTCAGATAATTTCAACGAAGTGTCTACGTTTATAAAAAAATCCGGCCATTTGTACTGAAATTTCGGTGCAAATAGCCCATAGCCTAACTTAAAACAAAATATTGATTTTTGCAGATAACGAACAAAAAATTTACAACCTTTTTAGGAATTGTAAAAGGCTTTAAAAGAATGTAAAAACATTTCCTAACGATTCATAAGAAAATTGAACAAGATTATTTATTTTAAAGAATTAATTTCAAGAGAATATTTGAAAAAATTTACATAATTGTCAGAAATGAATGTGTAAGATTTTGAGGATTTTTTTATTTGGCAGAATTTAAAAAAATTGTCAGGAAAAATTTGAATCATTTTAAAAGAGGTTTAGAAGTTTTGGAATATATTTCAAAAATAGTTGTGTAGTGTTCATCTTATAAAAAAATGTAACTGTTCAATTTTTATTTATTCTAGCCAAAATAGCTCAAAATTATATAATTTTGAAATCAAAAAAAAAGATTGATGCTTTAATTTAGAGCACTGAGAATGATAACGTGAATTTGAATACAAACTATTTGAAAAAAAAAATTTTAACTTGAATTTGGAAAGTTTAAGATTCCACAGTTCCACTTTAGGTGATTCAATTTGCAGAAGAAAGCAATTTCCTCTCTTTAAAACTGCAATTTGAATGTATTTTTGCATAAAAATTATTTTTCATAGACAATCTTATGTGACGAGATATTATTTTTCAGATGAAAATAAATTATCCCGTGGTAAATACATTTTTTTAAATATCTGTGATGAAACTAATTCTATGACATTAGAATAACAACCGTTTGAAAGCTTAGATGCTTGCGTTCAATCCGCCTATGAGTTGAACTTATTCTATTGGACGCCTTAAAAAATACGTAGCTTCACTTTCCAAAGATTGTCCAGCAAAATCATCGCTTAAAAATCTTGCGTGCAACTCATACTCCAAATCAAGTAGATTGTTTCTAAAATCTTTTTGGATTTACAAAATCAGGAGCACATCATACTCTTTGAATCTGGACCAAGGACACGAATAATTATTACATGTTTGCTGAGTAATCGTAAAAGATGCTTACCAGTGGAATGGAAATTTCTGTAAGGCTTGAAATACGAGATTCGTCACCTGCGTTAATTTCTTATCATAAACATACGTTGAAAAAATAAATATTAGATCTTTACAAATGAAGCTTGAAAATAATTTTTTCTCAATTTCGCAAAAAATCTCGGTCTTCCCCTTGGCAAATATTTGTCCTGATAATTGCTATTCGATAGGAATACACATTACCAAAGTTTATGTTTGAGCGATAAACGTCAGAAACAATGTCCCATATAATACTACTTTTTAAATTCTGAAGATCAAACCGTCATTTTTTGATCATGGTAATATCCTTAAGAGTTATTCGCTTTTTATTTATTACCAGGAAATAATTTGTCTACATTATCCAATTTTTATTAACCTGAATACCAATAAAAAAATTCTTTCAACCAATTTGAACAATCAGTTAAATTTTCCTTGATGATTCACATGTTCACTACTCATCCCAAAGATAAAAGGTTAATGAATTGTTAATGGTAAAAGTGTATTGGAAATAGCAAAAGTGTAATTCAATTAATCTATTTTTGAGCTTCTGGTGCTTTCGACCTGTAGAAAATAATTGTTTTATTGATATCAAAAGAGGTAATAATTTCTAAAGTCAATTGTTCCCGCAAAAAATTTCAATCTCCCCCTTGGTAAATATTTGTCCTAATAATTGCCATTTGATAAGGCCCATAGCTTGTTGAAACACGAGCTACAAGCTATTCACTAGCATCCTTAAAGAGAGGATATTAACATCTATCGAGCTGGTATGGATTGTAATAGTTGAACAACGTGGATGCAAGAGAGGGCTGGCAGGTTGCAGGGAAAACTTGTTAATAGACAGGTGTATTATTACCCAGGGCTAGATCAGGTATCGACACAATCTGCCCATGGCTTGGATTGACTGCCGTAAGGCATTCGATCACACGAACCATGACTGGACTGGACAAGTGTGTCTTCGCCCACTTACACCAAGGAAGACTTGAAACGAATTTTGGACGCTCACGGCATTGGCCTTTTTCAGAGGCAGGACTTCGATCCATTTGGTGAACATGGCTTAGAAAAGCAAAACATATTGTTCACCAGAGCGAGTAGGCGTGAACGGACCCATTATATATGCCGCTACTACCGACCAAGGCTGGTCGATCAATCGTTTACCCATTAGATCTACTGGACCTACCTGGTCTACTCTCATCTTTTGACAAGTTTTACATGCTCGGACGTATTTGGCAACGTCTTCAAACATGCTGGGTCAATAGTAAAGCAATGAAATACGCTTGAAAGTTCTATCCGCACCTAAGTGTCCAGACTTCGTAGTATCGTTTACTTCACTCATCGCTTTGTCCCGTAGCTGCAATGGCAAGGTCATCTACCATACCTACAAATCACGCAACAGTGGATCAGTGAGGCGGGAAGGGCGATGACAGTACAACCGATTCCCCTTTAGTTTCCAATTAGGGAATTGATACGGCATTTCCTGAACTAATTTAGTGCTTCGGGTATACCAAAGATCGTCAGTCTTACCAATGGAACATACCACTTTCAAATCTGGTTCGAACAAGCGCGACAGCGGATTTGATATATGGTGAAGCGAATCTTTTCTATGTTCAATTTTAAAATCGAACTGTAACAATTAGAGGGCTGATCTACCAAATCTTCTTGTAGGATCACTTGAGTGATAGAGTCATCGAAGACTACTGTGATCCATTATCACTACAAAGCTATGCCCTTCCAGACACGGTCTGAACTTTTCTACAGACCATACTACCGCTAAGCATTCTTGTTCCTTCACGGTATAGTTTTTCTCGGCGCCTTGCATAGATCGACTAGCAAATCTATTGAAGTGTTCCGCGCTATCTTTGAATTGTGTGAGGATGGCTTCCAAGCCCGTTCTACTTGCGCACGTTTGTAAACAGAATGGCACAGTGAATCTGGACTAGATAACGTGGGAGCGGTTATTAGAGCGGATCTTAAATCTTGGAATGCCTTTCCCTGATCTGACCCCAATTAAAACCTACGACTTTTTTTTAATAGTTGATATAGTGGTTCTGCTTTTTGGGCGAAATCCTTTATAAATCGTCTATACTACGTAATTCCGGCAATAATAATTACATCCAAGACTTTCTCTCGCCAATGAATTTGTTCTTAAAAGGCTTCACTGACTACAATGATGTCATCCATGTACGCGAATGCATGTGGCTCAAATTCCGGTGTTATCAGTCGATCCAGCGATCTTTGAAACATTGCTGGTACTCCTGATAACCCGAAAGGCATACGATTATAGGGACATCTAATATCATGGTGGGGTGTGGCATCTGCAGCAATTTTGGCGTCGAACGAAATCGCTGGACGAGAAAAAAAAACTTCTATCACGTTAGATACAATGGAGACTGCTACCGATGACGTCAACAGGCAGAGTAAATTAGATACTTCAATTATTAGCATGAAGGACAATATTATGCAAAACTCTCGCCGCATCACTACGATTGAGACGACTCTTGCGAACAATGTCGTTAAAATTCAAAAGCTTCCGGAAGTTACGAAGAATCTTCCAGCAAATGGAAATAAATTGACTTCCCAGATAAATATATAATTCATCCAATAAAATCTCCATTAGTTAAAATCGCATATACAATGCATATGAAATTTGTAACTAGAAATATATCATTTTTTCGTAGCAACAATTTGTTTTATTTGATAAATCCAAGGACATCCACAACGACGAAACTTGGCCAAGTACAATGAAATGAAGCCTTATCAGAGATAACGTTGTATTAACAACAATCTGTTCAGTTGGAATGTTCGTTCAACCTAGAAGCATTTTTTTATATACTTTCTTATACGAAACAGCTTTTCTTTGACATGTATAAAACAACAAAGAATAGAAAATCTTTGCATAAAAATCTCTCACCATACAGTGAAGAGTGAACTCACTTTTGTTATAAGCAATTAAATATATTTTCTATTAATAATTACGAATATAATACACAACATAAGGCATTTTCAGTAAAATATCAGTGTTTATAACATTTCTGCACTATGCAGAGGTATTTGTTCATAGAAATTATTAGTAACAACTACTTTGTACATTTAATTGAATGTAATTTTTGAAAGCATGCGAAATCTCTTAAAATCCTGTAGCTGTTAGCAATAACATTGTTAATAATAATAGTTCGACATAGTGAGCTGTAAAAATCTTAAATGTGAGACAAAAAACAAAATTTAAATATTTTTGTGATAAAAAAATATCTTTAGGAGTTACAGTGATGGTAATTCCAAATCGAGGATAGAGTACGATGCTTTTGTTACCATTCAGTTCCAAATTGTTAGCTTTAAATGCTTCACTTAAAATTGCTTATTTTACATGAACTGTCAAATATTTCTACATAGTCAAAAATGTATTCTTTATTTTCAATTTACAAATTTCCAATTGGATGGGCTAAAAATGGAATATTTCAGATTAAGACAATATTTAAATAGTATATATATATATATATATATATATATATAGAGAGAGAGAGAGAGAGAGAGAGACAGAGTTTGTGCACATTTATCTTTACAATTAGCCATAGAATACGAATCAATAATTGCTTTGTAAATTTCACCCCCCCCCCCCCCAAGTCTATTTTATAATGTCCCAAAAAAACCCAAAAGTGAAAAATTGAGTTTTGCGAATTTTTGGCGCTAATCATGATACTGATAATTAGATGTTTATACAAATTGTTTAAACAATTTTCTCTTAGAATAGAGTTAGAAAGTTTCGGGTTGTCCCGAGTTTTTCTACTTATTTTCAACTTTTCAGTTAGAACGTGGCAAGGATTAATGCAAGTTAACAAACATATTTTTTTAAATGATTTATTATTGTTAATAATATTCACTTTCAATAATGCTAGAAAGTTGCGGTTTTTTCTGACATTTGTAACTTTTTGTCCACATTTTCACTTTTAGTGAGATTATAATTAATGAAATTGAACAACCATAATTGTTCAAACAATTTATCGTTGTTTATAACTATCTTCTCCTACCGCAACGCTAGATGTTTGTGGTTTTTTCTGAAATTTTTCACTTTTTTAATTGGAATATCAAATTATTATCATGCTAGATCGACATAACGGTAATTTTTATCTGACTTTAGGATAATTTAAAATTAGATGCAGTATTGGGCGGTGTTGGTAAAGTTCCTTACAAAAAGTAACTAATTATTAGGGTGGGCCGAAAAAGCTCAGAATTATTAGATTCATTGGTAATAACATTGAACAAGTTTTTTTGGCATTACGTACAAATTAAAAAAAATTCTTTTTTTAATTCCTCACCACTGGGCAAAGTTGATTGAAAATTTACTAATTTAACATTTAAAAAATTGGTTGTGTATGGAAAAAAATTTGTTTATAAATTTTTTCTTAGGTTAAGTTTATGGAAGCCAATAACCTCAGATGGAAAAAAGTAAGAAAAACATGTAAAGTTGCAAACAAAAAAACGTTTTTTTTTTAAATTTTGTTATGCTTTTTTCAATAAACTAAAGAAACACGTACATATTTTTAAGTTTGAAACATAAAGCAGTTAGTTAATTGCATTAATTGATAATTAATTTAATTAGGTAATTACATTAGTTGATCATTAATATAAATAATGAATTATTAATTCTTACTTTAAAGTCTCGTTTTTTCATTTTCACCATTTTTGACTGTATATCAACCTTCTTATGACGATTTCGATGATTACTGGTGTGATATAAGGATCGAACATTTTAGTTGTTTCTTGTGTAAAAATGTTTCATGTTTCAGGATCAGTAAAAAATAGAAACAGTTTTTGTTTAAAACTGAAAAATATATATATGTTAGTTAAATTTATTAAAAAGAGCATTAAAAAAATAAAACACGAAAAACCTTCTTTTAGCAACTTTAGGTACAAATGAACGAAATTAATTTTTTGTCATTTTAAAAAAGTATATTTTTACGAACAATTTTGTTCTTTTTCCCCATCTAAGGTTATTCATTTCCATAAACTTGAGAAAAAAAATGAAATTTTTTTTTTTTCCATATACAATAAATTTAAAAAATGTAAATCTTGTAAATTTTCAAACGGCTTGTCCAATGATGAGAAATGTTTTGAATTTCTTTTTTGAATTTGTTCGTAATGCCACAAAGAAACTTTTCTGTGCTATTGTCAAAGAATCTAATCATCTTGAGTTTTTCGGCCCACCCTAATAATTGCAGTCACAGTTACATCGTGAAAATAGCAATTTGTTACATATGCACATTAAATATTGATTTGTGTTCAATTACAAATATTAAGAATTGTAGAACTTTAAATTGAAGATCGTTAAAGTTGAAGAATATTCAATTCTAAATCTTCAAAGTTGAACTGTACAATTCAAAATTGAATTGTCAATCTTTAAACTTGAAGAGTTTTTAATGTTGAAAGTTTACAATAAAAAGTTATGGATGTTTGAAGTTTTAAAATTAAAAATTCTGTAATTTTGATGATTTATATTTGAAATATGGAAAATTTAGAACTGAAAACTTGACTTTTGATCTTCAAATTCATTTGAAAAGAATTTTTATTCATATGTATTTAAAACTCAAGAGTTTTCAATTGTAACTCCTCAAAATAGTAGACCTTTTATTTTTTAATCTTCAAAATTGAATGGTTTTTAACTTTGACAATTTGCAAAAAAATTATGCACGTTTTAAGATTAAAAATGAAAAATTCTGTAATAACATTTTTATGATTTACATTTGAATTGTTTTCCATTTGGAATGCAGTATTTAAAAATATATTTTTTCTAAAATTCATTCAACTTTCCCATTTTTAGTTTGATGCTCTTTAAATAGAAATCGTTTAATTTATAATTAAAAAATCTGGGATAAAAAGTTTGTTAAATTTAGAAAATTCATATTCGAAACCATGGAAATTAGATAATATCCCAATGAGCAAAATTCCAAATTGTATACTTTTAAAGTGGAAGCCATCAAAATTGAACGTTTTTTATTTTCAGACCTACTAATTTAAATAATTTTAGCACTTTTAAGCATTGAAAACTGAAAATTATTCAATTTGATAATTCAAAATTTGGCTAATTTCAAATTCAAAGCGTTCGTTATTGAATGAATTTTTTTGAAGTAGTTAAAATTGTCCAATATCAGATTTGACAGCTTGATATATTGTACAGTTTAAATTTAAGGGCGTTTAAAACCAAAAATTAAAAAATTTTAAATGTAATTTTTTAGAATGGAAGCGCTTCAGAATAAAAGAATTTTAATTCCATACATTCAAAATTGAAAAGTTCGAATTAAAAACTACAAAACTGAAGTGTTTTAAATTTGCAGCATGCTGCAAATTGCTCTTGAATAAAACAAATTCGGTATAAAGCTCTACAAATTTTCAATTTAATTCTATTAGATTATCGAAATTCAGCTATTCCACCATCTGAAAAATGGAGAATTTCCAAAAAAAGCATTAAATGCTGTACGTTTTTGAATGTGTAGCTGTTCGACTTAAACAATGAAAAATTAAGAAACTAATTTGTCAAATTCCTTCAAAGGCCTTCGAAATTGTTTTTTATTTCGATTTATTATTGCTTACTATTCGATAATAAATTAGCATTTTTGGAATGTGACTTTAAAAAAAGAACTAGCTATTTTATTATACAGTTACTCGGAGTTTTTTTCTGGCAGGGAACAATCTGAAAATTACAATAATTTATTTCTTTACCAGAATTTCTAAAATTTTGTGTATTTAAGTGTATTTGATCACTTGTCTAACTCAATTTTTTTCAAACAAAAGTAATTTAATTAGAGATACTGATATAAAAATAGCGAAGATGTTTCTAAATTTTACGAAAAGTTAACTATTTATTACAGATTTGTTGCGAGATGGAGAGCCAATGTGTTCGGAAGAAGTCCCACATGGTCAACCAACTTTAGATGAAATTACAAACAAAGTCTTTGAGGAATTACTGGTTGGAAAGAGTACAAATAAATATCACTATAGTGAAGGCTCGTGCAAAGTAAGTTTATATCTTTTGATTATCTTTTAAATAAAATCCGTAAAAGATTTCTAACAACTACTTTAAAATTTAAATCTGGTCTCGAAATTCTGAAAATTCAGGTTTGGAAATTGACATTTTCTAGTTACCCTGATATTAATGTTTAATTTTCTAATCAGTTAAAAACATCTGTATTTTTATTAATAGTGGAGTTTACAAAGTTCCGCGAAAATTCAAATTAAATAAGTGAAAAATAGATTTTTTATACAAATTAATAATGAAAGTTTATAGTTCATTCGTAAAACAAAGTATAACTTAAAAAAAATACATATTTTAATTACTGGTCAATTTTTCTTGAGTAGTTCTGTATTTCACAAATATAACATTATTGTCTACTGAAAGAACGTTTCGAAGTACTTATTGTCATAACTTTTTATTTTTTTTTTACGCCGAATAGTAAATTTTTAACCAAAGAAATGATTTTTCAACCAAAAAGATCAATTTTTAGCCACCAAGATTAATTTTCAACTATAGGAGATGAATTTTCAATAAAATACATTAATTTTCAACCAATTGCTTGCTTTTTCAACTAAAAAAGACAAATTTTCAATCAAAACTGGAATAGTTAAAGTTTTAGTTAATTAATTTTCAACGAAAAAAAAAACGAATTTTGACCAAAATACTTAAATTTTCAATCAAAGAGATGAATCTTCAACGTAAAATGTAAAAGTTGATATTTTAACCAAAAATTATTTTAAATTAAAAACCATTGAATTCAACCAAAAAGAACGAATTTTCAACAAATTAGTTAATACTTCAAATGAAAAAGATCAATTTTTACCGATAAAATATTTGTATACAGTATTTCGACTTTCAATCAAGTAGTTGAATTTTTAACTAAAAAAGATTTGAATTTTTAGTCAAAAACAGTTGAATTCAATCTAAGAAGAGAAATTTTCAACAAAATTCAAACAAAATTTCTACCAGAAAGATTTTTCAGTCAAGAAAGAACAAATATTTCAAACAAGTTGTTGAATTTTCAAGTCGAAAAGACGACTTTTCTCCAAAACATTTGGATCTTTAGTCCGAAGATATGGTATTTTTTAGTTTTCGCTATACAATAAAATAGAAAACTTTTCATAACTGGTACTTTGAAACGTTCTGTCAGTAGATAATAAAGTTATATTTATGAAATTCAGAACTACGCAAGAAAAACTGTGGCCGTACTTGAAATAATAAATTTGTTGTTTTCAAACAGAATGACCGATATTTTTACTTTGTTTGATGAATAAACTAATCATTATTATCATCGATTTGTATAAAAGGTCTACTTTTCATTTCTTAAATTTGAGTTTTCGCGGAACTTGGATCAGAACGACTCTCCCATAACACGCCTATTTACGATTTTTTATTTTCCAGTCCGATGATCAGAGATCCGAGAGTTCTTCAATTCTCTCGAATAAATTTTTTATGCGTGATTCTTCTAGTCACGGGAAAAAGAAGGTAAAATCTAAGGGTAGCAGTTTGAGTGAAAAGGGAACTTTGAATGATTGTGGCCACGAAGAAAGCACTCGATCGTATCCACCTCTCATCGCCAAATGGCGAAATGGAGTAAAACTGCAGTTGCCAAGCAAATTTGATGGCGATGGTAAGCGAAGTAATTATATCGTTCAAAACCGCTTTTAGTTTTTCTGTTAAAAAAAATTGAGGGTAATTTATGTTTTTTTTTACAGATTTATACGAGGGATTGAAACGAGCGCAAAGGTCGAGGCTTGAAGATCAAAGAGGGACGGAAATCAATTTCGAATTACCCGATTTTTTAAAGGTAGATTAACATTGTTAAATTTATTAACTATTTTAAATTCCGCGTTCCGCTCTGTTTTTTCTACAGTAAAGACTGAGGCAAGCAAATTTTAAATAAAATTACAATCATATTAAATGAAAGTTACCAGGTAACACAATCTCTGACAATGACATGATTCAAAAGGAACAGGTTACTAGTTTAAATTACACTAGCATAATCAATCGCATGCTACGCGCGCGTATGGTTTCTCTGTTTGAGGGACAAATTAATTTTGAATCAATATTTATTTTTTAGGGTTTTCAGTTGTTTTGTTACGGTTATATCAATATAATTTTACTACGATTATTGAGAAATTTCAAAAAGATTTTTGAAAATTTTAGATGCCAAATGAAAATTTCATCAAAAAAGTTAATCTTAAAAGTATTTTTAATTATTTCTTAATATTAAAAAATATTTATAATTAAAGTTTTCTTCTTTATCAATCATGTTTAGAAACATTCAGAAATATATTTTATCATCAAATAACATTACTTATTTGCACATTTAGATTCACTAAATTGATGATGCAGAATGTTATTAATCTTTATTAAATTTTACTAAATAACAAATTTTGTTCAAGATTTTATAGATAATTTTTTGACAAATCTGAAATTTTCAAGTTTTTTTGAATTTTATTTAGAAACCTAGGAATTTTATATTTATGTAACCCTAAAAATAAACAAACTTAAAAAGTAGTTATTCGAAATTGTTATTTTGTATTGATAATGACTTTTATCTCAACAATTTTTCCGTTTAAAATACAGCGTTTAGATAAAAATTAATCTGTTTTGGTTAAAGATTCATCAATTTTGCTGAAAACTTTTTTTTTCATGAATTTAATTCTTTTTTTTTTTTATTTAAAATAAAAATATTTTTTAGTTAAAATATAAACTATTACATTTTTCACTGAGAATTCATATTCCTTTTTTAAAAATTCAACTATACCTGGTTAAAAGTTGAACTGTTTTGTTGAAAATTTAGTTTTTTGGTTGAAGATTCATTAGTTTTCAAAATTCATCTCTTTGCTTACAAATTTAACTATTTTGTTGAAAATTCGTCTTTTTTGGCAGAAAATTATCTGTTTTGGTTGAGGATTCAACTATTTCGTCGACAATTCGTCTTTTTGGATTAATTTAACTGTTTTTTATTCAAAATAACAGTATTTTTTTGATTGAAATAACAACTATTAAATTTTATGTTGAAGATTCTTTTTTTTGGAGTTGAAAATTGAACTGTTTATAAACCTTAAAGTTTATAGACCTTAAAATAAATAAACTAAGAAAATAAATAGTTATTCGAAATTTTTATTTTGTATTAAAAATGATTTTCCCCTCAAAACGGAAAACTACACTCGCGCGATTGATGATGCTAGTCATGTAAAAAGTCAATTTCATAGATAACCCCAGAATAAACTTCAAGGTGTCCAGTGACCTAGAAAACCTTGAAAACCTAAAAATCTCTGAATTTTTTAAAAACCTTGAAAACCTGGAAATCTCCTTAAATTTTTCATGAGAACCTTCAATTAAATTTTTTTTTTTTTTGCTTTCAAAACAGTTATATTATTGAAATGCGAAGAGTATTTTAACTTCTTTAGTTTATTATGAAAGAAACATCTCGTTTAGAAGAAATATTTTTACCGAAAAGTTTGTTATTTATCAAGATATAATTTATCTTTTGTTCATTACAGAATAAATAAAGAGATTTCAATGCACTTTTTGTAGACTGTATTAATTATTTTATAGATTGTAATGAACAGACTTTAATATTATGAATAATTCTATAAGTTTTTAATTTCTTGTCCGCTAATATAGAATGTTAAAGTATTCCTTTTTTTGTGATATTCAACTTACAAAATATAAAAATTATTAGTTGAAAATTTCGATGTTAATTCAGTTTTAGAATTAGAATGAGCCATGGTCATACGACGGACTTTTCGAAGGGTGGACCACTCGGTTTTTGAGTGTACACCAGATTTCAAAAGCTTTCAAAATATTTCAAAGATTTCAAAATATTTAAAAGGATTTAGAACATTTCACAAAGCTTTCACGGATTTCAAAGATTTAAAAAAGGCGTGCACATCAGATTTCAAAGATTTCACAACAATTTCACAAAGATTATACAATTTTCAAAGGATTTAAAGGATTTCAAAGATTTCACAAAGATTTCGAAACTTTAAAAAGGTTTCCAGAACTTCAAAGACGTTTAAAAGGTTTAACCAGATTTGTAAGGTTTCAAAACATTTCAAAGATTTGAAAGTATTCCAAATTTTTTTAGAAGATTTCAAAAGATTTCACAAATATTTCAAATAATTCATGAGGATTTCAACAGATTTGAAGAATTCCAAAGATTTCAAATATTGCAGTAATTTTAAACAAATACAAAAGATTTCACAAATATTTCAAATAATTCAAAAGGATTTCAAAAGATTTCAATAATTTCAAAGATTTCAAATATTCCAGTGATTTTAAACGAATAAAAAAGATTTCAGAAAGATTTTACATGTATTTCATATAATTCATAATGATTTCAAAAGATTTCAATAATGTCAAAGATTTGAAAAAGGGTACAGTACATCAGATTTCAAATATTTCAAAATATTTTAAAGATTTTTAAGTATTTCAAATTTTTTTAGAAGATTTCAAAAGATTTCATAAAGGTTTCAAATATTTCAATGATTTCAAAACAATACAAAATATTTCACAAATATTTCAAAGAATTCATAAGGATTTCAAAAGATGTCAAAACATTTCAAAGATTTTAAACGATTTCAATTATTTTAGGAGATTTAAAAAGTATTTCACAAACACTTCAAAGAATTCATAAGGATTTCTAAAGATTTTAAAACATTTCACAGATTTTTAACAATTTCAAATTTTTTTAGAAGAAGATGTCAAAAGATTTTATAAAGGTTTCAAATATTTCAATGATTTCATACAAAGACAAAAGATTTCACAAATATTTCAAATAATTCATAAGGATCTCAAAAGATTTCAAAAGATTTCAAAGATTTTAAACGATTTCAAATTTTTCTAGAAGATTTAAAAATATTTCAGAAAGATTTAACAAATATTTCAAAGAATTCATAAGGATTTCTATAGATTTCAAAACATTTCAAAGATTTTTAAAGAATTCAAATTTTTTTAGAAGATTTAAAAAGATTTCACAAAGGATTTTAATATTTCAATATTTTTAATGATAAAAAAGATTTCACAAATATTTCAAAGAATTCATAAGCATTTCAAAAGATTTCAAAAGATTTTAAACTATTTCAAATTTTTCAGAAGATTTTAAAAGATTTCACAAAGGTTTTAAATATTTCAATGATTTTAAACGAATACATATGATTTCAGAAAGATTTCACAAATATTTGAAAGAATTCATAAGGATTTCAAAAGATTTCAAAGATTTTAAACAATTTCAAAATTGTTCAGAGGATTTCAAAATATTTCACAAATATTGCAAAGATTTTATATGATTTCAAACGAAAAAAAAAAAGATTTCGCAAACAAAGATTAAAGAAAGATTTCACAAATATTTTAAAGATTTAAAAAAGTTTTATAAAGAATTCAAAGATTTTAGGAATTTTAAAGGTTTCAAGGATTTCAGAGATTTTACAAACATTTTAAAAGATTCTGAAAGATTTTACAGTCAAGATTTCACAAAGACTTATGTTCGCAAAAAATTAAGAATTGTTTTTGTGGCTCTGCTTTCTTTAGAAATTGTTGGCCAATAATAAATGAAATGGCTCATTTTTGTATATGTATAAAGAACGGTTATTTCATTACTTGATGTAAAAAAAGGAGACCTGGAAATATGTATTTCATGTCTTGATCTGGAAATGCCTTGAATTTTGTTCCTAAGTATTGCTGGATACTTTGTATCTTCCTATGTAAATTTTGTCGTATTAGTTTATTTAACCATAAATTGACATTCGCTTTTCAAAGTGATAAAATTCTTCCTCAGAATAAAGAAAACGGCAAGATGTTGGAAAGCAAGAAACTGCGAAAGTTTCGTGGGACTTCCGTCAATTACGATGGCCATACGAAGTTCTATGATTCCTCGGAGGAAAAGCAGAATTCAAGTGTTCAAGATAGCAAAGCAATGTCGAATGGAAATTTGGAAACGAGGGAAAGTTGCAGTAAAAGTTTCGACAGTTCTGCCAATTTGGATGGAACTTTAGTCGACGGGGATCAAACAATGATCGAAAATGGATCGCCCTCGAAGACGCAAAATAATTCTTTCGGCACCCCATTCGCGACTATTTCTCCGTCGAAATTGTCAAAACCACCGCCTCTTCCACCAAAGCCAAAAAACTTGCAACCGATTATTCTAAAAAGCAATCATATTGTGTCTTCCAGACCTTTTCAAAGGATTGCTCAAATAAATCACGTTAATCCGGCAGATACAGAGCGAAAAAGTACCATTTAAGCGTTCAAGAATTAGGATAAGAATTTTCTTTTTAGACTGAATAAAATATTTTATAAAGGAATTAATATTGCAAGGGGAATTTGAAAAGACGAACGGAACAGTAGTTTTGCAAATTAGATCAGCCTTTAGTTAAAGTTGCTTCTGCAACTGGATTAATGTGGAAAGTATTAACGACTTATGAGTATTAACAAAGTGATAAATCGTATTTTTGATATTACACGTATTACGACTAAAACTTATTTAATGACTTTGAATCTTTTCAAAGATCTGATACTAACGGTTTGCGTGCTAATGTGATACGAAACTAGAAATTGGGAACTCGGTTTCAATCAGTTTTACACTTTTTAGACTTTATAGAGAGAAAAATGATTTTTTTATCAATTGCCAGAGATTTTTTTATCAGTTGACAGATATTTTTATCATATAGAGTATTTCACTCGATTCAATGATGAAAGAAAGATAATAGAATTTGTATTATGGGTACAAAATGCACCTGTGCTTCGAATCAAGCCAGTATTTTTATACAGATGTTGATCAAGAATTGTGCCTTACATTTGTTCGTATACATATAGTATACAGAATTCTCATCTTAAGTTAGAAATATCGAAGTTAAGAAACGACGAAAGTTGTTTAATTTATATTTTCTACACTAACCGAATGTTATATTCCTGGTTGTACAGGAAGGATACAAATGTTTTGTTGTATTTAATGAGATGAGAGTATCTTGTTGACCGGAAAGTGTGAACACTAGCGAGGAATATTGACTTTTATATTTATCGTCAATAAATAAATTATATGGATCGCGTTTTTAAAAGAAATTTGTTTCATTTGCGAAGTTCCCTGAATAGGCTTATCCATAACATTTTTTTTTAGCTTAAAGTTAAGTTTTTTTTATTCAGGGTGGCCACCCACCCAGGAGAACCGGGAGAAAGCCGGGAAAAACTTGCATCGGGAGAAAGCCGGGATAAAGCCGGGAGAGAAATATTACACCGGGAGATTTCCCGTATTTCATAATTCGCGCGTTTTGTAAGTTTTGAAAGATTCCAGTTAGAAAGCATATGATTTTCAAAGCGTTTAGAATAATAAAATTTCACGAATATATAATAATTCTAAAGGAAGTGTTAAAAATTAAATGATTTGAAAATAAAAAATTGAGTTTAAAATAAAAAAAGATAAAAATTAAACTATCTGAAATGGATACATCAGTAATTGAATAATTTCGTTAATTTAAAATAATTACAATTTTAGAGTTCTGAATTTTCATGTTGAGCGCTAAATTTTTTATTTTACGCTTTCTTAGGTTTTTATTTTGCAATTAAAATTGAACTAGTTGAATTTTGGAAACTATAATTAACAATTTAAAAATGATTAATTTTTAAGTGATCTAAATTTACGTCTAATAATTGAAATTTTAAAGGGTTTGAGTATAAAAAAGTTTTAATATCAGAATTTTTGGTGACCACATTTTTTTCAGTTTTAAATGCATTTCGCATTCGTTTAGGTTTCAGCGTAGAAAGTTTTTTTATTTTAATGTTTCCGAGTTAAAATTACTATTTATACTGAAAGTTTTTTTAGAATAATTCAATTCAATTCATTTTTTGATTTTATCAACATTTCTCTAATTAGCTTTAATAATAAATTACAATTTTGTTATACAATACAAATTTAAAATTCTAGAATTTCAGAAGCTTTGACTTCGAAAGATTCAATTTAGTTTTTAATTTCAAATTGTCAAATTTTAATCGCTTTGAATTTAAAATTATTCAAATTCAAAAGTTTTCCACTTTTAATTATTTAATTTTAAACGTTTTTAATTATAAATAATACAATTTCAATTCCTTTCAATTTTAAGCAAACCAATTTTCGAAAATCGAATCTTGAAATATTCATTTTTTGACGTTTTGACATTGTCCTATTTTCGAAATTTTAATCTGAAATGATCCACTTTCTCGATTCTTCAATTCAAAATAAAATTGTTTAATTTTTAGCGCTTCGACTTAGAAATTATACAATTTAACTCTCTTTTTCTAATTAAATTGTCCAAAATCGTTTAATATATATTTTTTAAATTGCGGATGCTTTTAATTTGAAATTATTAATTATTGTTTCAAAATTGTTTAAAACGGAATATTTAGAAATTGATTTAATAATGGATTTTTAAATTGTATTTTTAAGCCCTTTCGACAGCCGTTATCAAGTAATAAAGTACAATACACAATACGTATGCTACGAAATAAAGCATATTTCTTTATTAAAAATAAATATATTTGTTAACGTTGAAATAGTTAAATAGTTTCATATTCAAAAAGAAATAAAATTTAGTAGATAAGCCTACTTTTTTGACTGAATATGGAAGATTTGAATGAGGTTAATTTGTCGAGATTTATTTTGGAAATAGTGTTTTCTAGTTTTTGCTTTAATTGAAACTTATAAATTAATTTTTGATATGTCGGATATATTTTCTTACGATTATTTTTCTTCGGAAAATGTCGACATTTTGGTAAATATTTATTTGCTTATCAAATTGTTTTTAAATTATTTTCGGTGTGTGCAAATACTTTTGTTTGGTCTAAGATTTTCAATTACAGGTATTAAGATATTTTTAAGTCAGGATTATACTTCGTTTATTATTCGTATTCTACTCTAAACGATGGCAAACTTTTATGAAGGGAATCAAAGTAATGAAAACTTGTAATTTTTACGCTTTTAATTTTACGAAGAATACAAATCAAGTTCGGGAAGATTTCACAATTTTAATCTGTAAAATTTGTAGAGTTTAAATTTTAAAATTATTATGAAAATTAGTTTTAAATTCTGAAAAATTCTTACTTCAATGAAAAGAATGGGACGACTAAAAATTCCTGAAAAATGAAATTCCCGAGACAATAAAATTTCCGAATTTGTAAATTCCAGAAAAATAAAATTCCCAAACAGTTTGTAATATTAACGAATTGGAAAATTCCCGAATAATAAAATTTACGACAAAAAATTGCCGAATTATAAAATATCCGAACTAGAAAATTCCCGAATTTAAACAATTGAATTTTTTTATAAATATTTTTTATTTAATAAAAATACAATAATCGGATATTTTTATAACAAGGTAAATAGACCTCGGATTCGTATTCAGCGCGTCAAAATACATAAGGATAAAGTGGTCTCGTCAAATAGTCCTCACCGTTTTTTTCGTAAACCAGTGTAATTGTTATTGAAAATACGAAAAATCTGGACTTATTGCAAGTCACATAAAATGGGTAGTGATAATTCAGAATCATTATTGTTCAAATTTTGGTAGTATTAAAATAAAAATATATAATAAATAAACTCAAGAAGATGAATAAAATAAAAAAATTAAAGTAGAAATACAATATTTAGCCGAGATTTTAATCGTTAAATATTAATTATATCAACAAAAACATAAAATGCAAGATTTTCAACTTTGGTTAAAAAAATAATTTTAGGTGAATTTACTGGTCAATTTAACCAGACTTTCTTTAGTTCAAGCTTACGATTATCACTTTAAAACAATATTATATTTATACTAAAAGTGATCTCTGATTTCTTTCGAATAAAAATTGTCATTGTATTTATATTATAAAATTTTTGGCAGGTTTCATAATACGTATTCGGATATAACTTAAAAAAAAATATCATGTAATATTTCAACGATTATGTTTGGTATAAAAAAATCAGAAAGAGTACTCAGGTTTGTTTACAAATAGAGGTGAGTCAGAGGACACGCGGGATACAAGAAATAAAACGTGTACAGATTCTTTATTTCTAAGAATTTTATGAAGCTTATGTCTTTAGAAGTGGCAACTTTCAAATATTTCAATCAGAAAGAAAATAAAAAAATCATGATAAAAGATGATTTTTCATGTTTTATTACATTTGAATTAAAAATTATCTTACGTACTCTAAGACAGAGTTCACTTAACTCTGGGTCAACAACGGCTTATCGGTCAGACTGCAGCCTACACGGGAGATAATCGATAGCGCCAGAAAATTAAAACATCAACAGTTTGTTAACTATTATTTCAATTGAGCTAAACATTTTCAGAAAACTTCTTTGAACCTTCCTGACCAATTTTCTCGCTGTCAGTTTTTACTTGCTCGAAATTCACTCGACTCCCGACACGATCAAAGTTGTTGGTGCTGTTCGCTATACTTATACATATATTTATTATATTTTTGAAGTTCGTTTCTTTACGCCTAAGAAACTTAAATATATATATATATATAAATAAATTATATGTCAGTTTTTATTATAAATTTTGGCTTGAGAAATTAACGAGACAATGATTAAAATGTAACATTTCTCTCAATAGAATCCAAGGTCTACCGGTGCAATATTATTATTATACTTCTATTCGTAATGAATTTTTCAAACATAAACAATATTTATAATTATAAAATTTATTTTTTATACAAACGTCTGTGAAATTCCAGAATAAAAACAGAAAAGTGTTAATATCTTTGACAGTTGAAATGTCCAAATTAAATAAAACAGTTCTAGTGAGCACAGTGAATTATGGAATAAATAATATAATTTTTGTATCGTATTAAAGCTCAACAGTTAGCATTTAGACATCCACAAAATTATAATATTAATAAAAATAGTATAAGTCTAGTTCTTTATTTTCGGCACTCTTGTATATAATGCAAATGCTGTGTCTAGTCGTCCCGAAGAATTTTGGGGGATGGAATAGTCGTCCCGAACATTCGGGACGACTAGCCAAGCTTATGAAAAATATCGGACTAGTCGTCCTGAATTTCAGGATGATGAGACACTTCGAATTTAAAAACAAGCTGAACAGCCACCGCAGGATCCCACTGGGAGCAACGGCCACGTATGAAAATGACAGCGGGTAGTTGTAAGAGATTAAAATATATAATCAAAATATAAGCGTGCTAATCTGAAAAATTGCACCCGCTCCCGGCAAAATCGCGGTAAAATTTCAGATGTAACCACGTCTTACGACCGTGAGATAGGTGGTTACAGTCTGCGACGAATTCAATGCGATAGCATTGATTAAATAATCTCAAGTTTTTCACTGGAAATCAGGGTAAACATTGAGAATTTACGTGTTTGTTTTGTCTATATTTTATCCATGCCAAAATTGCAAAATGTACTTTATTAATTTCACTTTTCATAAATAGAAAGCACATATATTTGATTTTTACTATTTATTTATTCTCCTTGTTAATAGATCTCTCTAAATTGTAAGAAAATGTATCATTCTATATTCTAGAATAAATTTTTTTGAGACGAACCACTATTTAAGGCCCAAAAATGTTTTAAATTTCGTACAACACACAAAATTTTAAACCCTTCCACTATTTTATAGGAAGGAATATTAATCTTTCATTATTTATTAATTGATTTCTGATTATTTTTTGATTCTGTATGTATGAGCATAATTCAATATCTATCTTATACAATGGTAATTTTTCTCCTATCATCATTAATACCTGTACTGTGTGTATTGTATTTTATAGAAGGATTTCGAATATGATATTGTGACGCATTTTCATTGCTAACTTAATAAGATATGTAAAACGAAAGTTTGTTTTTTATTATGTTACGTTATATGTATATGATTATTATACAATAACCTAACAACATAGCATCAATATAGTAACAATGAAAACTATTGACACATAATATAAGGGACATGTTCAATAGCGAATATATATATATGATGATTTCCTGTATCTGTATAATCGTACTTCGATAATGGAAATACCCTTTATTACACACAATTTTTTGGAAAAACTTTTTTTCCCTAGGTGTGTGAAAAACCTAATCGGCCGGTAGCGCAGACAGTAGCGCTTCAGTTAAATAGTCAGTAGTTTGCGTGTTCGTTTCTCGCTACCTGCACTATTTTTTGAATGGTATCCAAGAATACTTGTGTCCACGTGGAAAAATATTTAGGACTTTTTTCATTTCTGTTAAATGTACTTTGAGGACTAATATGGGAAAATCATTATCTAATATTGTTAATGACAACATATTTTCAATAGTAGAGGATAAGCAGAAATATGCCAACCTATGGATGTAAATCCAATTGTTAGGAAAAAAAACAGGTTTTATATTACTTGTACAGTAAAAATTTGTTAAAAAATCGCAATTTTGAGCTTCAAACATCTACGTATTGATCTAGAAGAACGAGCCGATGAAATATAATTAACCGATTAAACGAAGTTACCTTAAGTGAAGTTCAGTCGGGATTATATGAGTCGTCTCGTTCGAATAGATGACTCCCTCCCAACGCTTATTTTATTTTACAAAATAAAACCCGTTTATTGTGATTTGTTTGCTTTAAAATAAAAGGCGCTTCACCACGCCGCGCCACCGAGTAACCACCGGACCGGAAGTTACTGTTTTGAAATTTAAAAATTTGAAATGGCTTTAAAATTGTGATCAGATCGAGTAGAAATCTGCTAATACGTATTGATCTATTTGAACGAGACGTCTTATATAATCCCGATTGAACTTCACTTAAGGTAATTTCGTTTAATTGGTTAATTCTTATCGTACCTTCAAAACCAGTGAACGAGATACGTATCTATCAGTGAACGACACCCAACAGAAGCAAGTTTTCAGTGAATTATACGCACTGTATTATTATTGATATCAATGTTCTTATGATTGTTGTTTGTTTCCTTTGTTCATAAGAAATTTATTTCAACCAATCTTGACTGTTCAGTATCTATTTAAGTATTTTTGGATTTTCAAACCTCAAAAATCAATCACCGACATCCAAAATGAATTTGTCTAAAGTTACTAAATTACATAATATTTTTCACGATTAACTTTGTAAATTCCTTTGAATAACAAATAAATACAGATGTCGTTCATTAAGTGTGGTGTTTCGTTCACTGAATTTGAATAAATTATTTTCAAATAAATATAACAACAGTTTGGTAGAGAATAATTATATTACTGGGTACTGCACAGAAATGGAAAAAGATCTGCCCTTTCACATGAATTTATTTTCATTACATATCGTTATATATTACGTTAATCATATCGAAAACTTTAATCTTCAAATGCAGTTACTTTTTTATTTGTTCTTTGTATTTAACTGTTACTACAATGATTGCGAAGAATCGAACGTTGTTTCCATATAAGTAAATTATTAAAACAAAGTGAATTTACTATTTATTCAAATAAAATTTTGATTATAAACTGGTTATTTTATATCAAAATTAAACTTCATTATCATATCTCACGATAATAATATTTCATATATTTAGTTTTTCAAGGGGTTTTGTGAGATCGTAAACTGAAGCATTAATAATCTCAGCCAGTTTCAAATACATAAAACCAAAATCAAATTTTTTCCCAACTTTCTTGAATTTCAACTCTGTAACAAAGACTTTTTCTACTTTTTGAAATATCAACTCGGTCCAATAAAATTTTAAAATCTGTATATGTCATAATTTTAGTTCATCACAAATGCCTGTTAAATACGCCAATCTATTTTCCTTATCATAACAAGTAAACTTAGTACTTACAATATTGCTATATCCTGAAAATTATAACCATTTTTTCCTTACAATCATTAGAAAATTTATAAATCTGTACATATCATAACTCAATTTCATAATAGAATGTTTCAAGATAAATCAATGGATTCAGCGTGTCAAATTGAACAAATTTAGTAGTTATTATGTTGCTATATATTCCCAATACTTGAAACCTAATCTACTCATGAACAAATTGAACAATGTTTAAAGATGTGTATTTTCGTAGGGAGATAGCTATAAATATTCTATTGAATTATATCTAATAAAGAATGTATTTAATTAAACTCCACGTATAGAACTTTGTTTGTCAATATATAATCAAACTTAAAAAAAGAAAAAAATAACATCTAAGACAATTTTTGAGATAAATATAAAATAAAATATTCTCATCTGATCCAGCTATAAACTGAACCAATGAGGGGACTCATCGAGGAATGCCTTTTCTCTAAATTTAAAAACACTAGCTCAACTTGTTGTTGAGTTATCATAAAAAGAGTAATGTTGGCGCACAAATGCATACACACAGGAATTTTTGAAAAAGCTCATCTTTGGACGACTGGGGTCGAATTATTTCAAGATACGCCAAAAACTCAAGTTCAAAAATTATAATCTCTACAAAGCTTCCTCTTGTGATCATATATGAATTAAATAATTTAAAAAAATGTTATTTTCTACCTCTGATATTCTCGTCTTACTAGAAAGAACTTTCATCACTTAAAACAAATTCAACTTCCCTTATAATTTAACATTTGCATTCGAAATTAATTCAAAGATATATAAAAAAGTACAAGCTGTAGTTATATTTGTTTATAGTATTTATATTACTGATGTTCTGAATTAAATTATTCAAATTAAAAAAATGACAAGCAATTGAAATCGCTGCTAACTTTATAAAAAAGAAGATCCTCAACAATTTTTAATTTTTCAATGTGTTTTTTTTATTTACTCTATAAAATACAACTATCGGTTGTCTACAACGCAGCGGGTGCTGTTATTTCTAAAGTAAGCTCGTCACTTCCATTCTTCGAGCTGAATAACAATAGGATTACTCGCTTGGTTTTACCCTGCGAAAATCTGGTTTTCTTATTCTCTGGATACCTATACTACCACCTCCTGTAAAAAATGCGGACGAGAAGATTGTATAAACGAACTATTTTGTGAGCGCAAAAAGTGACTGAAGTTTTTGCCCTATTTTACACTTTTATAAATAATAAAATATTTAGTTTAAAAATCTTTACGTTGTATGAAGAATCATGATTTATAAGATTCTTATGTATTTATTTAAGTATCGTACATGTGTTATATTTATTTATTATGAATTAAATTTGCTAAATCATTTTAGATTATTATTTGAATTCCGATTACAAGCATAATCTTGTCCGCATTAGGAAACCTACCAGGTGGCGAAATGCAGATGTTCCCACTGCACTGCTTTCCATATATAACTAAAAATAATCATAAGCTCGTAACATTTTTTTGAAGCGATTTTAATCTGCAGCTTATTCTGCAATCGTCTCTGGTGCAGAATAAAATCAATTTTACGTAACTTTGACTACCATTTTCCCTACCAATACGAAAGGAAGAAGAAATGCCTGAGTGATTGTACGCAAAATGGATGTCAAATTCGTTGCGCTCATGGATCATTTCAATAGAGCAATGCAAATTGGGAGCAGCGCGTCCAGTCAAACGACCAGAACTAGTTCACTTGCAACGCCATTCGAAATGTAAATATCTTCACCAATCCAAGCGGGAGTGGATCTCGAGTCGGAACTCGACTCAAATGAAATAATTGGCTCATACAGAATGTATAATCTCACCAAAAATGTTTACGACGGAAAAAATTCTGACACGTAAAAAGTGATCAGTACAATCAGCATAGTTTGTGAAATCTAAGTTCGCCAAGTGATTCTCAAAGATATTTACATTTTTAAATGTATTGAATTCATATAATAGAAGCCTCGGTGGCGCAGACGATAGCGCGTCAGAATTCCATTCAGGAGGATTGGGGTTCGATCCCTGAGCGGGGGTACCAATGGGAATTTTTCTATGTACTTCTACCATGGATTTGACGGTTTGGGACTCACCTTAAACTGCAGGTCATTTCAGAAAGGCTGGTTACTTCCCAAAGATTAAAATAGCTTCATATCGAGCCTAACCTAGGGGGTGACTAGTCGATTTTGAGAAGACTCGAAAATAATTCACCGATCTCCTGGCTTAGAGGCCCCATGTCGATGGGACTAGCGCTCGGTGGTCGCTGGTCGACTTGGAGTAACGAACGCACACACCAACACTTACATATACCACTAAGCCAGTGTTTCGAATCTGTGCATCTATTTGATGACCTCAGAGGGATCGGTCCGTCCACCCTAGCCTGGATGTATTCTCCCTACGGCCTGCTAGTGAGGATGCCGAATGGCAGAGTGGGCGAGGATCACTTTGCCGTGCAAAGAAGGACGTCATTTACTGTGCGATGTCGTACGCCTGGCATCTGAGAGATATTTTCAGGACATTGGAAACAAAGAAAATCCACCGAGTGCTATATATTCGGTGAAGTTGGCCGGATTCGATGTACTGCCTTGAGAACAAACGCGAATGTGGCACCATACACTTTATAGCTTGAGCGCCAGGGGAAACCTCACAAGCCCCTCTGCCCACATTAAAAACAAAAAACAACAAATTGATATAATTACAGAAATTTTGAGAATGCATTAAAAGGCGAAAATATTAAAACTTGACTGTGTTTATTGTAGTGCTACCTTTTGACTTATTGGAATTTTTTAATCGTAGATGATTTTGGTAAAATTTCACTTGTTTTTAATTACCAATTTTGGTTAATTCAAATACTTTTTTCGAAGCAATAAGAATGTTTAACACTCAACACAATATGTGACGTTTCGCAAAGAAAGGGCCAACTTTTTTGGAATGGAGTTACGTATAGAGGCACATAGCTGGATAAATTCCAAACATTTTGAACTTGGGACGAACCCTGTAGATTAAAATATGAGTCACCGGGTAACTTTCGATGTTAGAACTTCGAAAACCCGCTTTTCGAGAAAAACACATCTGGAGTTGTTTAACCAAAAAACGCACATACTTCCGATGACTTCCGGGAGATAAGTATGATTTAAACGGATAAAGCAAACATTGAAGTATGATTTCCCATAGAAACCCCAAAATCGATATTTTTTACCCTTGGACACAAAAAAGCAAATATCTCCTAAACCGCGATCGACAGAGTGGAGCCTTTCCTTCCAGAACGCCATGTATGATACATGTAATTGGTAGGGGTGCGCAAAATTGATGCGGGTCTGATCGGATCGGGTTTGCGGGTTGGCCCGTAGATTCGCAATCAATCCAACTACCCGCATTCAGCTCATAAAGCCGGACCAACCCGCAGAACCCGCATTTAACCCGACGATTCGAATGCGAAGCGCGAAACCCGCAAACGCGCAATAAATTCGCAATCGACTTGAAAACCTGAAAGGCTTTGTGAATATAATATTGACTAAACTAAAACCCTTTTTACGTTATTTGTAGCCCCGCGTTGCAACCCTTATAATTCGGGACAGGAGTACGTTCGCCCCTCCGTTGTTATTTTTTTCTGGTAAAATCAAAAGATTGGCATTCAAAAAAGGGCATGAGCTCCGAAGTTTGAAACTCCAAAGGGTATGAATGCCGATTGGATATGGGGTAAAATTTGTCAAGTGCCCCCTTCTAAAATTTTGTTGCCAACTATCTTATTGAAACTCCGCCGGGTTGTAGTACTAGTGGACCTCTTTAAATTCTCTAAAGGGGGCGCACCTAGTATAACGGTTTGTCAGGATACAGGGGACCGAATTTTCGACGATTCACGATTCACCCCGACCGCTAACTTTCAATTGTACATAACTCCTGATACAGCCAACCAATTTCACATTTTTACTGTGGTTTTGTAGAGGTATTTCAACGCGATTTGCAGTAAAAATGATCATTATACAATGAAAAAATTATTTTGCCTTGATTTTTTATTTCAAAGAACATTTACGAGTTTTTCCCCAAATGTGGCATTTTTATCTCTTTTAAATAAGGTTGGAAGACAGCCTGATTTCTTCTCTCGAAAAACATCGAAAAACGAAAATAGGATAGAAAGTATTGGTTGAGTTGTAGAAGGTCGTACGAGCGCGAGTGTCCCGCGCCAACTAGTTAGAGCACTACCAGGCGTGTTGTAGTGTCTCAGTAGTTCTAATACTTGATCAAAATAATTTTTCTGAAATATTTTTCATCTCCAAAGAAAATCATACCGCCAATGTTGAAAGCCTTAAGACTCGGTTCTATTCTGTAAAGACTGCCGGGAACACAAAAATACCATTATTTTGTACCCTCTCTGGAATCGACTCTGATTTTGGAAAAGTATTCGTCATCTGCACAGCAGGCCATTTTTCTGAAGAGAAAGGTCGCAAAGAGAAGAGCAAAGTGAACGTTCAATTTGATGAAAAAATCATTTTTGAGTACCACTGTGAGAGGCAAGGGGACTCACACCAAGAAACGCCCCAAAACGTGAATAGCAAGGGGACTCACATAAAAAAATCACCCCGAACTGTGAATGGCAAGGAGGAACAATCAAAAAGCACCCCAAAATGTGAAAGGCAAGGAGCCTCACATCAAAAACCACTGCAAAATGTGATGGGCAAGGAGACTCACATAAAAAAGCACTCCAAATTGCTAGAGTCAAGGAGATTAATATATGAAAATACCCCGAAACGTGAGAGGCAAGCGGACTCACCAAAAAACATCTTAAAATGTAACAAACGAGGAAAAATCTACCACAATCGGTAATTTTTTTACTATTAACTACCCAACAGGCACCAAATTTGATGTCTTCTTTACGACTTCGTTACAACATCTTTAGGACAAATTTACGACATCCTATGTCCATGTCGTTAAGGTGTCTTTACGATATCGTCAAGACATCATGAGATCTTACGACGCAAAATGATTAGTAAACTTGCATAACAATGGATAAAAAATTCTTAAGGCCTTTATCAATCGAGGTATTGTACCTTCTATTATGTAAATTCTGGAAAAAATACAAGCAGGAAAGCTTCTTTACGGAGGTAAAGTAGGCGTAAAGCTTACGCAAGCTAAAGCTATTGGAAAAGCGGGTAGGAGATGAAGTTTCAATCAAAATCGCGGAAAAACCTAATCCTACTCCTAACCATTCAAAATGGAAAAGTCCCACGAAGTAATCTCCTCAGGCTCCGAGGACAAACAACTCTTACAGAGGCCAGACCACGGTACAGGGCGATTATTCGAGGAGCCGCTTGAGTGCAGGACAGCAGGACTCGGGGTCTCAATCGTCACCTGTATCAGAGGCGGAAACAGGGCAGATATTAGAGGTAAGCGTGATGGGAGGCAGACTTGAAATTTTTTTAGGTGCATGGTCTCAAATCACTAAAGATAGGTTTGTCTTGAATTGCATAAAGGGTTATAAAATTGAACCTTCTAAAAAAATCATTCAAGTTAGAATAACATGGCCAGCCTCTTTTCTGCCTCATGAAACTGAGAGATATGAACTCGCTGTTCAGAAACTAGTAGAAAAAAGAGAAGTTCAAAAATCAATGGCAAATTCGTACATCAAGAACATGGGTGACATACACGTATGGGGCCTCAATAACATCACGCGCGAAGTTTGGGCTTGGTGCGCTAGCCGCAATATTTTACTATATGCCTCGTACTTCCCCTCGAAAGAAAAAACAGAAGCAGATTGGGAATCCAGGATCAAGAAACTAGTCACGGAATGGGAAATTAGCCAGGAAACATTTTTTAAAATCATTACGCATTTCGGACAACCCCAACCTGACTTATTTGCGGCCAGAAGCAATACGAAATGCAAACTGCACTGTTCGTGGCGTAGAGATACCGAAACACAATTAATTGATGCCTTTACACAAAACTGGGCTCAACGGTACTTTTACGTGTTCCCACCTGTTACTCTGATAACAAGAGTTCTTAAGAAAATCATTTAGATCAAGCAGAAGTAATTCTTATAGCAACATGGTGGCTGTCCCAGCAATGGTACCCACTGTTTATCTCAATTATAAGAAAAAAGCCTTTTATCCCACAACTGTCACCTAAAATATTTACTTCGATTTTCAGATCTATCCCGTTGGCGAGAAATCGTTTACTAGTGGTAGGGCTTGTATTCTTCGAGCATTTTCCAAGAAAGGACTACCTGCAGAGTCCATCCACACCATGATGACTTCTCTTACGCCTAACACGATAAAACATTATGGGTCGTCCCTCAAGCAATGCTGGCCGTTTTGCTTGAAAAAAGAGGTACATCTATTTAAGTCAAGTGTTATTAATTCTATCTTAGAGTACTTTTCGGGAAACCTTAAAGAATGAGCTGCTTATGGCTCATTAAACTCCATGAGGGCTGCAATCGCCTTAATTCATGGTGATAAAATTTCCGAAAACGAACATATTAAGAGGTTCCTCAAAGGAGCTTTCAAGAAGAAAAGAACAAAACCGAGAAGTGAGGAGATTTGGAGTACAGACATCATCTTCCAGGAACTAGGGAAGCTGTTCCCCCTTGATAACCTTCCCGTACAAAATATTACAGGGAAAACTGTAATGCTATTAGCGCTAGCTTCGGCTCGAAAGACGCAAACGTCGACATCTATAAAACTAGAAGAAATTTTCGAAACTAGCACTCAACTCAAGATTAAACTTCTACTGCTGCCATATATTTACGATCCACCAGAATGATGTGTAGCTCTCACCTTGTGAAAATACATTCAGATCACCGAACCACTACAAGGGATGATCAATAATCTTTTTATCACGATTAAAAAACCAAATGTAGCAGCATCAATTTAAACGCTGAATAGATAGCTAAAATCAGTTAAAAAAAAAGAGAAATAGACAATTTCTCAGGTCACAGCACCAGGCATGCGGCAGCCTTTACTGCCTCTCAAGAGGGATTAAATATTAACATATTGAAGGTTCAGCTGGCTGGTCTGCGAAATAAAAAAAATTTGATATTTTTTATAACAAGCCGATAGTTACCTCAAAGGACACCGTTTGCCTGACTACCCTTTTTTTTGTTTACTATTATAAGATATATCGTTTACTATTTCAACGTTAAGCGTGCTTCTTCTACATGATTAAAGATATGTCTCTTATTTGATTCTAATAAGTAACAGTTTGAAAATTTTATGTTCGAGAAAGTAAAAATTAAAACTGATAATCACGGTTACTTCCTTGGGAAAAAAATTGTTTACTCTGAACATTTACATTTAAGTTATCATCGAGAACAAGGCTAAGTATAATCAATCGATCAAACGAACTTACCTGAGTGAAGTTTAACTGTAATTATACGAAGACCTCGTGCGAGATAATAACTGCCCTCGCTTAGCCTTCTTTTGAAACCCAAGATGGTTTTTTCATAAACAAAGGGACTTTAAACTGAATTATGGCAGAGTCGAGCAGCGCAGAAGGGGCCATTTTCAAACTCCACTCTGCACTTGTGGCGACACATCGCGGGTCGAAGTGGTACTACATGTAAGTTATCTTCACGAACGAGGCCTTCGTATAATTAAAATCGGACTTTACTCAGGTAAGTTCGTTTGATAGATCAATGATAGTTAAGTGACTTTCCTGACTCTATCATTTTTTACGCTGTGCGGGGTGACGAATCGGACGAAATACGCCTCCAGTTGCATCGGGGTTGATCTTTCCGAAAACGATCGTGATCGTAGCCTCTGAGCCTACATCTGGGCCAAGCTTACAAAACGAACTAGATATTTTTTATATTTCTCACATGTGAAGTACATAATTTGGCTCACGGGTTGGAACTCGGATCATGGTTGAATTGAATTGAGTCAAATTATAATTAAGTTAAATTATTAGAATCTCGACTAGCCCTTTTAAATATCGGTTGTTTTTCACCTTTGTAATTTGGCATTTTCATTTTATTGCCTTTAAAGTGACAAGACATTTTTCCCTCGCTGTCGTACGTCAACCGTAATTAATTTGCTAATAAATTAAAATATCCCTAGAAATCATTAATGAATTAAGATTTCCTTCAAAATGTCCCTGGACATTTATTTAGTAAATTTATCCTAACATATCCAGATGAATACATTTTTGATGTTTTTTGAATCTGCTGTGTCCAGTTTCCAAGAAATGAACAATTTGTATGAACATGAACTTTTTTTTATGAATTTTTTATTTGTTGCAAAGGGTTTTATACAAGTTGATAAAGAATTGGTTGAGATATTCGCAAAAGTATTTAAGTGCATAGATATTTCGCAAAAGATGTACGTGATTTTCATTTTGCAATAAATCTGAATATCTTGTAAAGATATTTCTAAATACAGTCGAACTCGGATATAACGTCGTTTTTGGGGCTGTCCTTGGACCTGACCTACCCTAACTAAACCGGATTTAGCTACGTTTTGTCACGCCTTTTGTAGTGTGTATAATGCAGCGAGAGCTTTGGCAGATGCAAACCGTAAAACAAAACCAACGGTTGATCATAAGACCATAAGATGAAGGCATCAACTCAGCACAAAGACAGGCTGGGCAAGGCAGTACGCTTCCTGCATTCAGTGTGTGCGGGTCTGTCATCACATACTCAACAAGTCAAAGCTACTGACCATCAGGCAGCAAATTTGTTGACAAAATACGAGCACTATCTAACGCTAGGAGAAGTCTAGAGCTGCGAGAGAGGTAAGTGAGAGAAAATCAACAGTTTTTGTCTGACCCATCTCGACTCTTCCAAGACCCTCCAGCTACTGTCGTCCACTTGCTCACACCAGAGGAGGTTGAGGCATTTTGAAGAGAAGTCTACGAAGTCCAGCATCCACTAAAAGAACACTCAAAGAATATAACTAGCTTCAAGGAGCTGTTCAGTACCCTCATAACACCTGAGAAGGAATGCCCACCTATGGCTACCGAGGAGTTGAAAAACGTATTAAGAGGCATGAAGAACTATTCCGCTTCGAGACCAGATGGTATCAAGACCTAATGGTGGAAGAAGTTTCCTTTGACCCACCAGCATCTGACCCGAAATTTCACCTCATATCTAAAGTTGGAAAATCCGATTCCGGAGTGGTTGGTGGAAGGTCGCAAATTACTCCTTCCAAATATGGGCAAATTAGCTGACCCGGAGAATCACAGGCCAATCACTTGCCTGAACACACTGCATAAGATCTTCACAGCTATCCTAAATTATAGGATTGATCGGACAACCGGACCTGTGTGGCGAGAAATATACGAACAACGCGGCTCAAAGACAGGCGTATTAGGACGCTGGAAGAACCTGCTCACCAATAGATGTGTCTGCAAAGACGCAGCATCCTACCAGCGCTTCCTATCAATGGGGTTGAGTGATAACCGGAGAGCTTTCGATTCAATCTCCCATAGGCTTATCAACTGTCTGTTGTGAAGCCTAAAGGTGCATTCACACATCGTAAGGTGCATAGAGAGCTTGATGCCGCTTTGGAAACCAGATTTACTATCTCATCTGGAAAACATCGTGTGATAACTAACACTGTCATCTTTCAGATAGGTTTCTTTGATGGCTTCCCCGAAGACCCGGTGCTCGTCGACAGAAGCGCCATACGACCCCTTAGTGCTGGAGAGACATATACATACGTGGGTGTGCCACGACGCTGCACGCAGGACGTGACATCTATACAGGATACTCCCTGAGGCAGATACAAACGTCCTATCTGACAGATTTGGTCTTCTGAACTGCCAGCGAGAAACAAAGTAGCTGCAACGAACATGCTTGCTGTCCCGGTAGTACTCTATTCATTTGGAGCGGTTCCATGGACAAAGGACGAGCTCAGATCCCTTGATATCAGGTCACGAAAGGTTATGTATATTGAGAAAAGCATGCAACTATATTCGCAAGTAGACGAGACCCTCTTCTTAAAATGTTTAGGAAGCATGGAGAAGTGGGCAAAGGAGCGTTTCTGCACAAAGCAGCAGAGCAGGCTGCTGAAACACTCGGCCTTGACTTCAAAATCAGGGGATTGAAGTCAAGCACGAAGGGTTTTATTTTGGCGTGCCAAGACAGTGTCATTTCAACTCTAGCATATCGTCGCCACATTTTAAACCAAGATATTCCCGGTGATAGCTGGAGAGCGTATCATGCACAGCCCGAGCATCTAGGACACATACTATCTAGTTGTCCAACTCATGCGGGAAAGATCTACATCCAAAGGCACAATGCGGCACTAAGAGTGCTTTATTACCATCTCTGTCACTCTTACGGCATTAGCCCTGATACCGCTCCGTGACACGTTCCTAGGGATAACTGAATTAGATGAATAATATAAATAAATGTTTCCTTTATATTTTATATATCAAACATCGATTACACTGATATAAAATCTTAAGACGTTTTAGGTTTAAATAACATTGTAAGAGACTTGTAACGCAGAGATATGAAGAGCAAATACGAGGCGGCCAGCCGGTGACATGCATCAAAGCGCAATGATGCCATTAGCACGCGGGCCCCACAAATCGATGTGATGGGGCAAACTCGTGAGCTGACATCCCTTTTTCGCTCAAACTGTATAGAGTGAGATAGCCGCAACGAGCTGTTGTGTGCGCCCCGGGTCTTTGGGCATGAAGGAGTGCGTTTTAGCGTTTTAGATGCAGCGAGTTGCGTCACTACTCTGACTCGCATCTGCTTCTTTTTGGAACGCTAGCCGCCTATCGCATTGTTCACTCTCTGCCCAGGGAGGTATTGGAAGAATGAAAAAAAGTATTACGAACTCGGCGTACCACTGTCTACACCTTCACCAATCTGCCCTTTCAAGAGCAATCAATTTATCATAGCTTCTTCAGTCCGTTTCGGGACTGAGGAAATTTAAGCGTAAAGAATTTTTGTTTGATTTGTTCTCGGGTTGAGTTTCTTCTCCCCTCCTCCCTCTGCTATTGTTCGATCTGTTTGGTGTTGCTACTCAGGCACTCCAACGAGTAGTTTCCCTGGTCATCACTAAATGGGTCTGAATTATAGACAAAGAAAGGGACGGCAAAATCGCCGGGGTATTGCCTCCCATCTTCGCAGAGAGAAAGGCACCAGACCTACTACTTTTTGGCTGCCAGGAAGCACGGAACCTTGCACCCATTGACTGCTTCGAGGCATCGACTCTCACTCATCTCGGTGACCAGGGTGCACCGAATAAATTACTGCTTGGCTACCAGGGCAGCACCGAAACTTCCACCCTTCGAATGCCCGGAGGCACCGCCTCTCACTCACCTCGGTGTCCGGAGGGCACCCAATCGATTACCGTTCGGCTGCCTGTAGGCATCGAATCTATCTCTTCTCGATGTCCAGAAAGCACCGAATCCATCGTTGTTCGACTGCCAAAAGGTACAGAACCAACTTCTTTTCATCCCATGGAAGACTCAAGGCGCCGATCGCGCTGTCCCATTAAAATTAGCCTCGGCCCGACGGACTCTCTTCCCAGTACGAGCGGACCAAGACAGACCCTTGGTTAATAATTGTCCTCTCAGGCGAGGAGTCTTCTTTTACCCCGCTGAACCTATTCCGGGCGGACACATACCATCCACTCGAAGGCCGCTCGCTAACGTAAAACTCTACTGCGAGTTCCTGGAGGAAACCCGTCGAAAGACACTCATTAAAGAATCCATATTCATTATCAGTACTGCTCAGTTAGGAATCTTCAGAGACTCGAGGAGACAAAGAGGAAGCTTGTCTACCCGAGAAGCCTGGGGGCTTATCCCCCCTTGTATCGAGATCCAGCTGCGAGGTCTTTCGTCATAAAAAAGTTCTTTGCGAAACTCCGAAAATAGTACTCTTTTCGGCATGGGACAGAACACTTTGAAGCTATTTCTCTAGGCCAAGGTAAAACGGACCTAGCTACAACCACCTCGGAGCCAGGGGATTGTTCCAGAAGCGATAAAGAAGCTGGACACCTGGCTACTTCATTTCCAACGATATATTTTTCTAGAATCCCTTCAGAAGTTATTTTCCTTGTCGAAATCCTGTGAAAAGAACTCCAAATTTTTCTCCTGAATCTACATCTGTATCCACTTGTAACACCTGGAGTTGACCTTGAACTGAAGCTCTCTTGAGAAGATAAACTTTTCCACCATACCCTGAAGGAGAAACCACTGCAATAAGATCTGGCTAATGAATTTGAATCTGGGTCAAGATTGTTTGTAGTTACGGCTTATTGTCTACGAATTATTAAATCTCTACGTAATCAAATGAGAGAATTGCATGATTCTGTAAAAATAAATTTAGTGCTCATCCTTTCATCCTCAGAAATTACAGAAGCCCGAAAGTAGTGCATTTTTACAGGTATAAAGTACATCCTTTACTCCAGATATTTGTAATTTGAAAAAGGGGAATCAATTCCAAAACATTGTCCTTTTAATACTCTGAATCCATTCCTAGATGGTTCTGATGGTCTGGGACTAGGTAGTCGTATCCATCAAACTCCAATTAGTTATGATAAAAAACATCCTGTCATATTACCTGCTCATTATCAAATTTCACTTCTTGTCGCCTGACAGGCACACTTGCGATTGATACATGATGGCATTTAGCCCACTTTGTGCCCTCTACGCCAAGGATTTTTGATTATCGGTGATAGAAATTTAATAAAAGACCTAATACGTGCTTTCCTGCAGGTAGATGACAAAGAAGATATAAGTGGTGGGCAGCTCTTTTCGTTTGTTGTATATTCCTTTGGAATTGGTATCAGATTATACATCGCAAGGCTACTTAGCGGCCTACAAGCATTTTATTGTTGAGGAAACAACGTAACATTTCATTCCACCAGCCGCTCCTAACTCTGGTGGTTTTTAGGAAGCGGTAGAATTCATACCTAAAATTAGGCTAAGAAGATGGCAATTCGTAAAGCGTATGATTGAAGTTTTCTGGCGAAGGTGGAACGTAGCATTTTTGCATGCTTTATAGCAATGATACAAATGGAGACAACGGAATCCTTACATTAAAACTGAAGATATGGTACTCATCAGACATGATAAGCTCCCTCCTTCTTTACGGCAATTGGGTCGCATACTGAAATGCTACCCAGGAAAAGACCGCCTGATTGATACCGCTTCGTCTTAGAACTGCCTCTTCAGAATTCGACCGACCAATTTGAAAACTTTACTTATTGCTAATCACGGCGATGAAGGCTGCTGAGTTGACTCATGGTCCAAGTACTAAAATCCCTTAGAGTACGCAATGTTTGATATGCAAGCATTTTTCAATTATTTTTTCCTTTTTTTACTCACATAGTCGTAATCATTATTGCCAAAATTGATTGAATGCAATTAATATTTATTTATTAATTTTCCAATACTGTTTAAACAATTAACATTTGTTTTAATTACTTTCTACCAAATCATGCAAAGTTCGTGTCTTCTGGAATGAATTACACAATTAATTCATGTCAGTAGAAATGTTTTCTGCCGAAGACATTGCGTAATTGTTTACACAGTTTTTATTTTTTAAATTTCTTTTCAAAGAGATTGAAGAGGCTAGGATTTTATCCACCCTTCCAATTGAAAGTCAGAAGTGAAATAGGTGAAACCAATTGTAAAACGTCTTTAAAAAAAACATTAATCATAAAATTCATTAAGTGTGTCATTAATTCCAGAAAATACGATCTTCTCATGATTAGAAATAAAAAAAATTAGGACAAATATAGATTGTTTAAATGATTAAAAAATGTCTTTAAAATATTATTATTTTCAACGTCCACTTACTGTGTCATAATTCCCAGAAAATATTAACTTATCATGTTGAACGATCGACTTTTTCCTACTGCAAAATTTATACTTTAACAACCATGATTGTAGATTTTTCAATTAAACTCTTTGTACATATCAAGGTTTAAAAATAACGTTATCGAAAATGTTCTGAAGACATTCGGTTAACTGGTTAATTTGTTGAAAATACGCGAAAGTGTATATCTTGAAGATTTTAGGATAATATTTTAACTTTTCACGATTTTTCTAAATTTCAAGAAAATGGAATTATTTTAAAAGCTATTTAGAAGCTCTGGAAGGTTTCAAAAAATTATACGAAAAAAAACATACTGTGGAGAGGAAGTTTGAAAAGATTTCAAAAACTATCAAATGATTCACTTAAATGTAGCAAAAGAATGTAGAAGATTTTAAAATTATATTTTTCAATCATACAAGATTAAAAATTTTTGGGAAAAATTTGCGTAATTTTAAAAGATTTTTTGAAGTTTTGACAAGGCAAAAAATTAACTAAAACTTCAAATATTTCTAGAAATTTGAAACGAAATGTAGATTTTTGAAGATTGCGCATCAAAGATTTATTAGCTTTATGAGAATTTTTAAAGATCTCAAGAGATTAGAAAAAATTCAATATCATGTCTCGGAAAGTTTCAAATAGTCTCTTATGCTGAAAAACTGTTTTTTAATGAAAATTTGAAAAGATTTCAAGAGATTTCAAAAAGTTATGACAACAAAATCTGAAAGATTTCAAGAAAATCTGTATAAGTTTTTAAGATTATTTCACAATTTCAGGCAAAATTCTAATCAATTTGAAAAATATTTAGAATTTAGAAACAATATTACAAAAATAATTTGAAATTAAAAAAGAGTCTAACAAAATCTAGATTTTGTAAGATTTCTAGGTTTTTGAAACTTTTTAGGGATTTCGAAAGGAGTTTTGAAAATTTGTAAGCAATTTTTTTTATTTTGCAGAATCTTAAAACAGTTTTAGAAAAAATTCGAATTATCCTAAAAGATACTTAGAATGTGCAGAGATTTTTGAAGAATTCAAGAATAATTTATAATTCGAAAAGGTTACAAGAAAGTAAGAACAAAAGGTGCTTCATTAGAAATTAAACTCCGTTGGTAAAAATTAACTTTTTTGCATTTTTAACACATTAGTTCAAATTATAAACACAGAAGATGAATTACAATTAAAAAATTTGGTATTTTATATTCAAACTGAAAAAGATTTTAATTTTAAATAAAAAGGAGTAAAATCTATCAAAGAAAAACGAATTTTCAACAGAACAGTTGAATCGTCAACCAAAAACAATTAATTTCACAGAAAAAAACTGTACTGTGCATCAGACTAGACCACCATGCCTAAAAGACTTTGGATTTGCTGAATCTGAATCCGGGATCTGCTCGATCCCATCAGGTCAGAATTAAGGTAATTCCAAGGTCAAGTTGTAGGAAACGTTTGAACGGAGAAAACCACGATTCTTATACGGTGTTGGGATCGCTGAACCTAATTCCCGGGTGTGTTTGAACCCATTAGGACAGGATTAAGGTCATTTCAAGGTCACACTAGGGAAAAACGTTTAAGCGGAGAAAACCACGATTTTTATACGTTTTCGGGATCGCTGAACCCAATTCCGGGGTCTGTTTGACCACATCAGTACAGGATTAAGGTCATTCTGAGGTATCAATTTGAAGCAAAAAGGTTTCAGCGAAGAAAACCACGATTCTTGTATGTTTCTGGGGTTGCTGAATCTGAACCTGAGGTCTGCTTGATCCCACCAGGTCAAGATCTGGGTGATTTCAAGGTTGATTTTTTCTTATCAAATAAAAACGCATTTTTGACCAAATTACACATTTTCATCGAGCATGGTTTAGCTTCGTGATGTTTCTCCGAAGGAGCATTAGAGAACCGAGACAGTAGACACCTAAATCCACGCGCTACCAACGAATGGCGTTTTCAAATCCTCTGACAAAAAGGATAGGTCTCCGTTATATGGTAGCAGCCAGAACATCTCAATGATAAGGAACTCGTGAATTGAAGAACATCTCGGTGATAAGGACCTGGTGAAGATGAAGAACAGCACTAATTAGCCCAACTTCAGTATCCGAGCAAAACGCTTAAATTCTGTGTGGATACTCTGATCCTGTTATTGAAATTCAAAATCCTGCTTTTGGATGCTGGACATTGTGACAACTGCCTTGATCAAGGATCTGTAGAATTAACCATTTTCCGATCCTTAGATGTAACGAAAACAGTAAAGGCGTACTTCAAGGTTACATTTAAGGTCACCATATGGTCGTCCAACATGAACACAACAACTTTCACACTGATCATTTTCTCGTTATCTGGATGACATAACAGCCTGAGAAGCTCAAGAGTGTCATTTGACCTTCAGGTGACCTGACAAGTCATTTTGATCTTGGAATCACAAACCAAAGGCAAACGTGGAATATAACACTCTTTCATGATTCGCGGTCTAAAACGCTTTTCCATTTGATAAACAAAGTTTGATATTGAAATGATCTTCACCCTGACGTGATTATGTCAAACAGACCCCGGATTGAGATTCAGCGACCTCAAAAATGTATAATAATTGGGGTTTTCTCCACTTAAACGGGTTTTTTCCCCAATTTGACCTTTACGCGACCTTGATCTGATGGGATAAAATAGACCCCGGATTCAGATTCAGCAACCCCACAAATGTATAAGGATCGTCCTTTTCTCCGCGTAAACGTTTTTTTGTTTCTAATTTGACCTTGGAATGACCTTGGTCCTGAACTTATCGGGTCAAACAGACCCCAGAATCACATTCAGCAACCCCAAAAATGTATGAGAATCAGGTTTTTCTCCGTTTAAATGTTTTTTTTCAATTTGACCTATACACGACCTTGATCCTATCTTATGGGATCAAACAGACCCCGGATTCAGATTCAGCGATCCCAAAAACGTATTAAAATCGTCGTTTTCACCTCTTAGACGTGTTTTCTCCCAATTTGACCTTGGAATGCCCTGGATTTTGAACCGATGAAATCAAACAGATCCCGGCTTCAGATTCAGAGACCCCAAGAACGTGTAGGTATTGTGGTCTAGTCTGATGCAGAGGAAACTTTTTGTTTGTCGGTCTGTGTTTTTACCCAAAAAAGTTGCATTTTATAACGAAAAATAATGAAATTCCTATAACAAGAGATGGATTTCTAAACACCTTCTAATCTAACTCAAATTGTTCCTGAAGTTTAGAGAAAGCCGTTAAATATTCTCTGAAAATGAATTTTTCAAAATGAATAAAAGCCTTTAATAGTTTCTCAATCTTATTTCAAAATCTTCAAAAATATACATTTTGTTTAAACTTGTTTTTTAAATCTCATCAAATTTTATATTATTATTATTGCTATTTTTATAATTTATAGATATCTTTTTAAATTATTCGATTTCTTCCTGAAATGTTCTTGAAATGTCATTTCTCAATATGAAGCATTATTGGAAATTTTCACTTAAAATTATTTTTTTTATTTTCCAAAAACTTCTAAATATCTTTTGAAACAATTCGATTTTTCCCTGAAATTTTATTGAAATGTCATTTTTCAAAATAAAACAATATTTGAATTTGTGTCAAGAATCTTAGAAAGAGATCCTTAATTTCTCAATATCTTTCAAAATTCTTAAAAATATTCAACGTTTTTATTCGAAATCTTCAAACATCTGCATTTTGTTTTCAATTTTTCTTCAATATTCTTTATATTAAAACTATTTGTGAATATTCTAATAATTTCTAAAACTTGTGAACATTTTCAAAAATCTCTTAAAGTTTTCCTAAACGTGTTTTAAAATTTTGCAAATTAAAAAAAATGATTTTTTAATCCTTAAGATTTGATTCCTGCAGTTTTTGGAATCTTTTAAAATGATTCGAAATTCTTTAAATGTTCTCTTAAAATTAATTTTTCGAAATGAAACTCAATAACATTTTTTTGAGGAATATTAATTAGTTTTTTGTTTATTATATTGATATCTTTCCAAATCCTTCAGAAGTTTCAATTATTTATTTTGAAAATTCAAAAATCTACATTTCGTTAAAAATTTTGTGAAATATTTTTTAAATTTTGAATTAGGTACGCACTTTTCCTTAACTTTCAAATATCTTTTCACATGATTCGATTTTTTCCTCAAAATTTGAAAAATATTTTAAAATTCAAAAAGCTGACCTTCAATTTTCCAGATTTTTTTGACATTTTCAGAAATCTATTGAAACGTCATTTTTCAAAATAATAAATCATTTGCAATTTCCCCAGGAATCTGAAGAAGAGATTTTTAGTTTGAAATTGGCTAAAATTCAACTATTTTATCAAGCATTCAACTGGTTTCGATATACATAATATTTTTTGAAAAACTTTTTTTCTGAAGATTCATATTCTGGAGTTAAATATTCAACTGATTTTTAGAAAATTCGTGATTGCCGCTTGAAAATTCAACACTTCGATTGAAAATTCAGCTATTAGGTAAAAAATGAAACTGTCTTATAGAATGTTCGTTTTTGCGAGCATTCTATTTTTTTGTAGAAAAGTAATCTTCTTGGCTGAAAATTCAACTATTTTGTTGAAATTTTTTTTCTTTCAAAAATTAATTTTTGTACTAAAAAATTAACTATTTTTTTTTTTCATTCTACTGATTGGTTCAAAATTAACTTTTTTTGTTGAAGATTCATATTCTGGCATTGAAAAACGAACTGTTTTGTAGAAAATTCGTCTTTTTTGCTTGAAAATTCAACACTTTAGTAGAAAATTTATCTATTTGGTACACAATTAACTATTATGTAAAAAATTAATTTTTTTATTGCATATTATTTATTTGAAACTGCAACATTTTTGGTTCATAATTTTTTTTTTAGATTAGAAATTCTACTATTTAGTGAACATTTTTTAGAAACAAGGATCAAATCCATGGTTTAAACTATTTATGTAAAAATGTACTTATTTTGTTGAAAATTTGTTTTTTTTTGTTTAAAAAATTAATGTTTGTAACTGAAAATTTAACTATAAATTGAAATTTATAAGGCAAAACCTCATTTAAAAATTTCTTTGATAATATATTCAGCATTTAAAAGTATTCTCTCATTTTATAGAAGGATGCATTATCATGGAGGATCGCCTGAAATTTTTTGAAAATTATTCTAGAAAAATAGTAATAATTAATTATTATTATTTGAAATCAACGTTGATAAAAATATGTTAAAAGTACAAAAATTTTCGTTCATATAAAACTAAATATTTCAGCGCATATTATTATTTACTATCTACTTAATATTATCGGTTACTCTGAAATTAAAAAAAAAAACTTAAAAATGAAAATAAAAATAATAACTTTATGAGGTTGTTTTTAAAAAAACTTCGAACCGCTACTAAAGTCGTGAGTTTGATAATTCAGTAAACAATGAAACTAAATATATATACTATCACTAAAAATGTATGTAACCAAATGAAAATTTTGTCTTAAGAATCCTAGGAAAATTTAAAATGATCTTTTTATTGAAAAAAAAATTTCAATAGTATAAATAAAGAGATTTCAAAATATTTTCAAAATTGTCTAAGAACAATCTGCAAGATTTTCGGGCAATTTTTTAATCATGCAGAATTTTTTTCTAATTTTATGAGAAATTATGATGTTGTTAACAGATACTTAGAAGGTTCGAAAGTTAAACAAAAATTATTGTAATTTTCAAGAATATTTTTTTTTCATTTGTCAGAACTTTCTTTTTAATTTCAAGATGAATTTGAATCATTTTAAAAGGTACATTGAAGTGTTAAGCACATTTCAGAAATGATTGTAAATTAAAAACGTTTTCAAGCAATTCAACAAAAGATGTAGATTTTGAAAGGTTTCATGGGAATAAAAAGTATGTTTCAGACATGTATTGAAATTTAAAAATAATTATCATTTTGAAAAATTAATTTTGAAAGAATAGGTAAAAAGGCCTCAAAACATTTCAAAAGGCTTGTAAAATTCCGCAAAAATAATCTGGAAACATTTAGCGGAATTTGTTTGATTTTGCAAAAAATTTTATCCATTGTAGAGAAAATTCGACTCCTTTTAAAAGACATTTAGCATGTTTAAGAGTTCATGTAGAATTATTTTTTAAATTTCAGAAATAATTCGAATAATTTTGAAAGATATTTAGAAGGTTTAATTATTTAGAAGTTTTGAAAAGATTCCAAAACATTTTAAAATTTGCAAGAATCACAAAAAATTTAATACAAAATATAGATTTGTTAAAATTTGAAAAAAGCAAATTTATGTTTAAAGAATTTGAAAAGGTTACAAGAAAATATAAAATGTTCTTCACGATTAATAAAACAATTTTGAACGAATTTTCATTTTGAAAAATGAACGGTAAGAGAAAGTTGAGAAATATTTTAACAAATTTTCAATGATTCCCGAAAATTTCAAAATGGAATGTAAAAGATTTTAAAGCATAATTTCTGAATTCTTTGAAATAATGAAATAATGACAAAAAATCATGCAATTTTAACAGATACATGAGAGTTTTGAGGAGATATAAAAAAATTGTAACAAAATGTTACAAACATTTAAAATAAAAGAAAAATTATAATCCCGTTTTTGAAAAATTCCGAAAAGCTGTTGAAGTCGTGAGCTTGATAATTCAGTAAACACTGAAACTATATACCACTCAAAACTCTATGTAGAAAAATATTTCCTGCACTAAAAATTAGGATTTCGGCGAAAATGTAAAATGAGCAAGGTTTAGTTTTATAAGATTGATTTTGAGTTTATAAGACTGTAAATTATGTCAAAAAAGAACCTGGAAATTGAAAAAGAATGTTAAAAAAGAATATAAAATTTAAAATATAAAAATGAAAATTATAAATATGTAGAATATAACAAAATTTATTTTGAAGTTTAAAATTAATTTCGAATATATTTTAAAATTTAAAACGTTTTCAGAAAAGTTAACATAAAACACACATTTTTGATGATTTTGAACGCAAAATTGACAAGCTGTTTCAGAAATTTGAGAGATTTCAACATCATAACAAAATTGTCTTGAGATTCCTTGGAATATTCCACATGATTTTTTATATTCAGATAATGTTTTTTTCAATGCATATTTAAAAATATGTTAAAACATTTTAAAAGATGTGAAAAATAAAAAAAAAATCTGGAAAATTTGAAGTCAAGTTTTCTAATTTTGTAGAATCTATAAAAAATTTAAGAAAACATTATGTAAGGGACGTTGATGGTTTCAGAAGCCTCGAAAATAATAATCCTGATATAATATAATGTTTACAAAAGTTTATATCAAAATGTAGGCTTTTTCAAATTTCGGAAAAAAAATTTAGAAGCTTTTTGAAAATATTGAAACATTCCAGAAGGAATGATTCAGAAGTTGTAAGCTCCAGCAACTACAGTCATGGCTCCCTAAATCAACCCATCGCGATACAACTGGAACGTGCACGTCCTAGATTTCGGCTCCTTCTGTCCTGGAAGGACCTTACGCAGCAGACGGGACAGTCGTGAATGAAGGTTTCACCTCTGCATACTTTTTAGAGCTACCAAACTTTATAGAATGTCATGAGCAATGTTCACGAAACGTCGGCAAGTTTCGTAGTTTTGCACACGATTGAAACCCGAAAAAGCTTTAAATTTAAATTTTATCATGTTTGATTTTGATTTGTTGAATTCTAATTGTAATATGTTTCTCAATCAACTTTCGTGGGTAATGATTCAGAGAAAGGATATTTCTAACAATATTCAAATTCTTTTTGCGAAATGAAGCATGGGACAAACCTAGAGCCCCGCCAGCTAAGTTGTTGATTACTGCAATTTTTCTTTTGAAAAGGATGAACCAAAAATAAATTTAAAACTCTATCTGAATATGTACTTTTCCTTGAATAAAATCTTTTCAACTTAATTAAGTACGTGTTTTTATATTGTCCCATCTATTTTAAAATGTCTATTCAACTAATTCAATAGGTCTACTTGGAAACATTGCAACAACATCGAAGAAATCATTACATGGTCATCAGGAACAAGTTTTTGGATACGAATATTTTGGAATTCCCGGCTATTTTTATTATTGTAATTTGAAGTTGTAATAGATTTTCTAAATATCAAATTAAAGTTTCAATTTAAAAATCTCGTGGGAATATTAATAATAATTGAAATAACTATTCTCAAATGATAGACATCTCTATGAATCTTTCTCGAACCATAACATCTGGCAAGAACTGTGTCTTTGGTATTGATATCATTTCATCTTATATCTTTTTTCAAAAGTCCATTTTTTCTCCAATTGTTCAGAATCTTGAAAGTGTCTCTTCTTAATTTTTTTAACGGATTTTTATTCAATAAATCAAAATCATCACGATTGGAAAGCAAATCCTCCATATATCAGGGTTGTTTCTAAGAAAACCTTTCGTTATCAGGAAACCTTCAGAAATTGCACGATCAAAGAAATCCCCTTCCTTCTCTTTTTTAATTTCTTTCGTCCTTTTTATTTTTATTTTTATCAAATAATATTGTCTATCGATGTCAATCGATGGCATATGTTACAATAAATAATGCTTTAATTTGAATTAGTTTAATAATTTCATGAATAAAATTTTCTCGTCGTATTATCTTATCTTGCAAAGTACAAAAATAAAACTTTTTTTTCAATCAATTGCCAATGACTCATTGCCACTACATTTGGTCAATCGACAATAATGTCATTATTTGCCAGAAATTGGCTATTATTGACATTATACTTTTTATTATAAAGCAAGTAGCGTTTGCACTTGAATAATAATCATCAATATTAAGGCAATTAATCAACTGATACAGCGAATCTTGCGGCTTCTCTAAAAATAAAAAATTATAATTTGTTTACTACATAACAAATTATTTAATAATTTTCATTAATCCAACTCACAGGGAAATGGATTAATGGTATAAGAATAAAAAAGATACCTTTTATCCAGACATTGTAAAAATTTAGCTGAAATTAAGTGACCAAACATTGCTAATCCCCACGAAAGTATTTTCATCTACTTATTTGTTTATAACAAATTCCACAAGTCTTTGAACTATAATCTACTGCGTTTTTACTTGCATATTTGAATCAAACTTTTTTCATAATTTCCACTAATCTTAGAAAAATATATATTCTTTTTAAATAATAAATCTGAAAAAAAGTATTCCACAAATTCGTAAGACCTAGGCAAAAAATTTAAAAAAACACATTATTTTGTTTTAGTATTATTTATTCTCTTAATTATTCGATAGTGATGATACGAGTATGTTCAAAAATATCCTCTCTTCATAAAATTACTAAAAGCTGGTTGTATTAAAAACTTTCGTGTCCTTTTATATAGTTACTTTCATAAATTATGGAACATCGTTTTTCAATTTTACATGTAAATAGTACAATTTCTGTACAATTAGATATTTATAAGAGCTGAAAAAGTATTAATTATAATTAACTCACGTAATTACTGTGAATTTATTTATATTTTTTCGTAATTTTTCAATAAATTTGGTTAATTACAATTCAACCATTTCCAGATAGATAATTAAAGAGGTCATTTGAGTATTATGTATTATGTATTCTGCATTATGTCTTCAGAATTTGAGTAGACACACTGAAAAGATAATATATAGAATTGCAGGATATACTCAATTTAAGCTCAATATCTTATTGAATTAAGTTCAGATCAATACCTTGAATATTATAAAATAAATATTATCGTACCAAAAAGTAAGGTGTACATTTATTTTATGTTTCAGGTACGTATGACTCATACAGTGGATTTTTCTCTTTTTCAAAATAGAATTTTGTGATCGTATTGGTATGTATACAACCGCATTCGATAATTTCAAGCACCTTAAATCAACATTTTGTAATTGGAACAGATTTTTTAAATTAAATTTTGTTTTTATAGCACTATGCAGTACTATCTATAAAGTTACTTTTACAAACCAATCCTAGAATTTTATTAGAAAAAAAAAACATTAAGCATTAAGGATTTTTCAGGAGTATAAAAATTCCCTCACATGCCCAAGATTTATGGGTGAGTAGGCGCTGAATGAAAACTTATTTTTTTAAATCACCCGTATGTCTATGATAGGATCTCAAAAAAACTCCATAAGTGCAAAATTGGGTTTTGCGAGTTTTTAGCGCGAATTATGATTTTTATGCAGTTATTCACTACAAATTGTTTGTTATACAAAAAATATACTTTCTACTGGTAACTAGATGTTCATATGAATTGTTTAAACAATGTATTTTAGTTTCAAGCTATTTTTTTCTAGAATATAGTAAGAAAGTCGCCGTTTTTCCGACTTTTTAAACTATATTTCAAGTTTTTGAAGTGGAATGCGGTTAATTAATTATTAAAGTTATAACAATAATTTTTCAAATGATTTAGTATCATTCTTCTTAACGCAAGTTAACACATATGATTTTTTAAACAAGTTTAAACCACTTTTTACTCAGAGAGGTAATAATAAATGCAATTTAACAAAAAAAAATTGCTTAAACCATTTGTTATTGTCTATAAATAACTTTTATTAGATAATTTCTAGAAAGGTTCGGTTTTTCGCAAATTTTTTACTCTACTGTAGCTTTTTAGTTATAAACAATTAGTAAATAAACAAAAGAGAGATGTTATGTTCAATTAATTTTTTGACTAACTAAAGATTTCAGGAAAGAAAGCGCAACAGTCATTGCGCTAAGAGAATATATTTATAAACAATAATCAATTGTTTAAATAATCATGTTTGTTAACTTGCATCAATCATTACCTCACCAAGTGAAAAGTGTATCAAAAGTGAAAATTATCGAAAAAACTGCAACTTTCTAGCATCATTCTTGGAAAATATTATTATAAATAATAATGAATTGTAAAAAAATTATTCATCTTAAAACTTTTTCATTATTTGTTCGCTCTAACTAAAGAGTTGATATTCAGTTGAAAAATTCAAAAGAAAACATCGACTTTCTAACTCTGTTCTAAGAGAAAATTGCTAAAAATAATTATAAATTGTTTAATAAATTCAGATGAACATTCAATTATCATAAGAGAGTAGTATTTTACGTTTTATTAACAATTTTGATTTAAAAATCGCAAGAAGGTCACAATTAGCGCCAAAAACTCGTAGATCCCAATTTTTCACTTATGGGGTTTCTTTGAGACTATAAAACAGACTTATGGGGAGATAATTAGAAAATAATTTTTGATTTGTATTTTATGGCTAATTAAAAAGAGTTTCGAGTTTATTCACCTAATAGTAACGCTTTTGAACAAAATTTACGAAAACGTCTTTTTTCATGGGAAATACTTGTAAAACATTATGAGGCTTGCGGGAGCTCCAAATATCTTTTTTTTGCATTTATTCTTTTGTGGATTTAAACAATTTTTTTGGGCGATATGCATGGAAAATAACAAAAGAACCAACCTAGTGCCTATGCTCACTTGGAAATCCTAAAATTGTAAGGGAATTTTTATATACTTAGAAAATTCTAAATGTTTAATATTTTTTTGAAAATAAAATCATGTCATTGTGTCGTAGGAGCAACTTTATAGATAGTACTGGTAATATATTCATTTATATTGATCTTTCATTTAACAGTTCCACTAATATCCGGAAAACATCGTTTTTCACAATATTATTATGTTAAATATCCATTGAATTTTATTAATGATATAAAATAAAAATACCGTTCAAGTACCGTAGAGTATCATAGAAGGAGGTTTTTCTCTAGCAAAAGAAAATTTTATTTATTATAAAAAATCATTGATTAATCATCACACTTGGTAAAACCCGCAAGTTCACCTTCTAAAAGAAATTATTGTAAAAATCCATCTTCTAACTGCAAAATATAAAATAATACCTTATTTTCACCCAAAAAGTGTATCTATATTAATCAAAATTATATTCCATATTAGAGTTCTCTGACCAAATAGCTTTTTCTCAATTTTCTCATTTCAACTGAAATTGTACTTATGTATTTTTTCGGTTTTCAATGGATGGCAGTATACTGCTTCAATAATATAATCTAATTTTTATTTCTTTCAGAACTTATAACTCAATTAATTTATAGAAATTGAAATTAAAACAGATTTTGTATATATCTACTCAATAAGTAGATACATCCATGTAATTTCAGACTCAACATTTTTTTGTTGCAGTCAACATTTTTTTTTTAATTGCTTCATTTGTATTCGAATATTCAAAGTATTCCAGTTCTTTGCTGTAAAATACAAAACAATAAACGCAATAATTTATTTTAACTGGAAATGTGCAAGCATTGAGCTATGATGTAATATTTTAAATACGTGAGCAGTATTTATTAATATAATAATAATTTGTGAATGCGATATTGCTAAGAAATAATGAGTTAAAGATAGTTTTGGTAGGACTCAGCAAGTTCTATTTCAAAAATCACGTATTTATTGAACCAATAAACAATATCATCTTTCGTAATTTAGTCAAATATACATATAAAAGACTGTAAGATTAGTGAATAACGCCAGTCATAATCAGACAATTAAGACTAGCCTACTTTTCCTCAAATAAATGATAATCAAATTAAATGATCAATATTTGACACAAAAATTAATTACTTGTTTAGACTTCATTATTTCGGCTTGAAAGGAAATATAATAAAGACGTTTTTGAAGTGAATAGAGACAGTTTTGGTCAGACTTGTTACATTTTATCAATATTCAGCTACGCCACTTTTAATTATTATAAAAAGTAATGAAACAGCTTTCAAAGTGCATAGTTACCACGTTTATAGCCTGAATAGTTTTGAAATTGCAAAAAATAATTATTTTAACTATAGTTTTTGGAATAGAATTTTTCTTATAGTCGCTTCTTGCCGATTTAAAAAAATGGTTGCATTTTAATGAATCTGGTCATTTTTTCGACTTTAAAATTTACCACAACTGTCCTGTTTTCAGGTTTTAAAATAAATTAATGATCCCTAAATGTAGTTATATGTTCAAAAATTGGTATCCTCACAGAAAATTGTTTTTATCATTTCAGCCGTAGCTAATTTTACTTCCAAAGTAAATCAGTAGAATAGTAGAGAATTTTTTCCTTGAAAAAATAGGCGACCATTTATTAAAATCCAACTATTTTTTGAAAATTGTCAAGAAGCAATAGTAGAAACAAGTTGAATTGCAAGAAATATTGTTAAAATAAATTCTTTTTGTTTGAAAAATTAAAATTTTTGATGAAATACAATTTAGAAAGTAAATACAGACAGTTTTGTTCAGACTGAAAAATTCTCGCCATTTTTCACAACGTAGATTTTAATTAATGAAAATATTGACAGGAAAAATCTTTTAATTTGTTAAGTAACTGCATTGTGAGCCTGAAATATTATCATTTAAAATTTTAGATAACATAATTCTGCAGGCATAGGCGAAAAAATTGTAAATTTAGGTATGAAGCAGCTACGCCTAATATACTTATCAAGTAGTTACAGTAAGTAATTAACAGACAAATAAAAATACCCTAATTTCCTACAAATAATGCTTTTTTAATGATAAATTATGATTGAGTAAATAAGAATCAGTCGCATAGTAAGTATGATATCGGTTTTTCGTTCTTCTCTTCACTGTGAAGTACGAAAACCTATGAACACTTCAAAGTAAGTTAGAGTCTATGTTAATTGATAAATAACATTCTTGTTATAGAATCTAGATTTTATTTGATTTTTTTCACCAAAGAAAATTATAAATATTTCTCAACGTGAAATTCTGTTGATTTAAGAAAAAAGTGATTAAAATTTAGAAAGCCCAAAGAAGATTTTGCCAAAATTCGAAATAAGAATCTTTTCAAATATTTAAAGAATCAGTAATAACAGTGTAACTTTGTAATTTTGTATCATACTTACCCATATCGACCCTAGCTCAAAACAATATTTTAGTAGTTGAATTGATAAAATTTGGAAACAATCAACTTTTAACACAAAAGTAAATAATTTGTTTGGAATTAATTTTCTTCGCTTGAGGGAAATATATGAAAGATTTGTTTTAATTGAATACAGACATTTTTGACCAGACTAAGAAATTCTAACCACTTTTGGCAACGTAATTTTGAAAGAATAGAAATAATAATAGGAAAGTGTTAATTTTTCAAGTTATTTCAGTGTGAGCCTGAAATATTAAAAACTTGAGATAAAAAAATCTGGACTTATAAACAAAAAGATTTGAAAATTTTCCATTTTAAGCAGCCACGCACAATATACTTATGAAGTAGTTGAAGCCAGTCTCAGGTAGACCATTAAAACAAAATTAAACTATTTGTTTGCAATTTATCGTATTAATTCGGAGAAAAATACATGACAAACTTTTTAATGCAAATACAGACATTCTTGGTCAGACTTATAAATTTTAACCACTTTTAGAAACGTAATTTTCAATCAATAGAAATATTAATAGAAAAAGTCTCTCAAATTGTTCAGTTTCTGTTTCGGGCCTAAAAAAGAAAACATTAAAAATTTCTAAAAAATCGCTAGTCATTAACTGCAAGATTTGAAGTATTTCCATTTTATGCAGCTATTTTTGGTATACTTGTTGAGTAGTTACGTTCAGTCACGATCAGACAATGAAACTTAATGTCATTAGCTGAATTCAATAGTTGCGTAGTCACGCTAATACAATTCTTGAACAATCAAGATTTCACACAAAAGTAAACTATTTGTTTGCAATTTTTTATTTTCACATAAAGAGAAATACTTGAAAGGCTTTCTTAAAGTGAAAACAGACAGTTCTGGCCAGACTAATAAATGCTAACACCTTTTGGTAAAGTAGTTTTCGAATAATAAACATATTAATAAACAAATCTCTAAATGTATTAGGTTTCTGTTCTAAGCCCGAAACAACAAACATTAAAAATTGTAAAAGAAAAAAAAAGCTCAAGTCATAAAAAAAATATTTGAAGAATTTCCATTATAAGCAGCTACCTCTGGTATACTTATTAAGTAGGTACATCTAGTCATGCTCAGACTATGGAAATTAATGTAATTTTTTTAGAATAATCCATTTTTAATGGATCAAATAATTAGCTTAATGCAATATTTGCGTAGTTAAGCCAATATAATTTTTAAACAATAGGGATTTCACACAAATGTAATTGATTTGCTTACAATGTATTATCTTCACTTGGAGAGAAATACAAGAATAACTTTTTTAACTGAATACAGTTTTGATCAGGTCATAGACAAAAGATTTTTAAAAATTTCATTCTAAGCAGCTGTGCCCAGGATAAAAATTAAGTAGTTACATCCCGTATTTGTCAGACTCACTCAAACTAATTTTGCTTAGCAATGAAATAATGAAATAACGAAATAAGAAAAGAGTAATAAAACTGATTTTAAGTCAAGCTCAGGAGAGAAACTGCGAAATGACTAAACAGTGTAAAAGAAAATGGCAATTACTTTTTATTTTGGTCTGATCGCACCCCTGAGACTTGGGGGTTGAAGTCGAAAGAGCGTGAGAGAGATAGGGGGTTCAGGGGGGGGGGATGGGAACTTCGAAACGATTATCTGAGTTTTAAAACAAACTCTCAAGTGTCTGCAAAGTCCTCTGCGAATCAGAGGGTGGGGGAAGCAAAGGGTGAGTAAAGAGGGCGCTGGTGGCAGGGTGAGATAATATGCTAATGCCAGTACAGCGCTACATCGGAATTTAAGAGGATCAATGTGTACAGGCCGTGTATAAGGTATTACAGACGTCTATATAAGGATTTCTGACGATTATGGGATGTATCAAAATTTACCAGCTAATCTACTAAATCACCTGTTTCACCCTTAAAACACCCTTATAAATATGTTATTTTCAATCATCAGGGTAGTTTATAAGAAAAAAACATTCTCCATAATAATCTAAGACTTATTTGAAGCATATATAAATGAAGTGCACAATGTTTATAAGAAAAATATAATTTTTTTCAATCACAAACATTAACTCTTTCATCATTTGTTTAACACCAAAATAATTTATTACCTTATTTTATATGGGTTCATTTCGATCTTAGTGTCATAATTATTAATTTATTCAGATTCAATATATTCGTTATGAAAAACAATGCTAGCATTTTTCTAAAAGTTCGAGGTGTTTTTAGCGATAAAAATAAACGTCTAAATTGAAATTATCAAACTTATTATTAAAATTAAAATTATTTAAAATCATCATCAAAGTATATTATTATACATATTTATGTATATTCATTTCAATGAATTTTATTTTTCTGTCGACTAAATTTTATAGGCGAAACTATAGTAAGGGACAATTAGGAAAAATTTCAGAGAATCTTATTGGTCAGGAAATAGTCTGATCATTTAATCTTAATAGTCAGGAAAAATTAAAAATTGTTTACTTTGTATTTTTTTCAGTTGCTTCCCTCTGAAAATTATAGTTTTAGCTAAAAATGTTAGTATTTGTTTGGAAATTCTACTGTTTATCTTACACATTAACTATTTGTTGAAATTTCATATTTTTGTTTGAAAATTCATCCTTTTTCGTAGAAATTTCATGTTTTTTGGATGAAAATACAACTGTTTGGTTAAAAATTAATCATCTGCGGTTGAGGATTCAACTATTTTGTTAAAAATTCCCAATTTTCGGTTCAATTCAACTAGTAAATTGTTCGTTGAAGAATATTTTGTTTTAATTAAAATTTTACTGTTGCAATTGAACATTCATTATTTTAGTTGAAAATTCGTCTTTTTTGTTAAACATGGATCTGTTTTAATTAAAAATTCAACTACTTGGGTAAAAGTTGGACTTCTTTCTTAAAAAAATTTTTTCATTGAACGTTAATCTCTTTGGCTGAAAACTTTAATATTTTCTTGAAAATTCATATTTTCGGGTTGAAAATTCAACTGTTTTAAAGGAAGTTCGTCTTTCAGCTTGAAAGTTTGACAATTTGCATAAACCTTTTTCTCATATTCTTGGTTCAAACTTTCACTATTTTGTTCAAAATTCCTTTTTTTGTTGTTAAAAATTAAATTTTTTTACTGATAATTGAACTCTTCCATTTTTTGTTGAAGTTAAATCTTTTTTATTTGAAAATTCAACTATTTTTTTAACGAAAATTGCTTATAATAGATAAAATACTACTTTATACTGATAATTAGATGTTTCAATACATTGTTTAAACAATTTATCATTGATTTTAGCAATTTGCTCTTAGAATGGAGATAGAAAGTCGTGTTTTCTTCAAAAATTTTCCACTTTTTGTCCAATTTTCAATTACAGAGAGTTAATGGTTTATGAATGTCAACAAAAATAATTGCTCAAACAATAAATTATCATTTTTAATAATATTCTCATATAATAATGCTAGAAAATTGAGGTTTTTTCTTAAATTCACAACTATTTGTCTAGTTTTTGCATAGGTTTAGTTAATAATTTTATTCAGCAAACATAATTATTTAAACAAATTATTATTGTTTATAATTGTCTTCCTCTTTATTAATCCAATATGGTTGCAATTTCTTCTGAAAGGTTTAACTTTTTACCCATGTTTTACTTAGTAAAGTAATAAATAATGCCACTTAACAACCAGAGTTGTTTAAACAATTTATAATTGTTTCTAACTATCTTCTCTTAGATAAGTGCTGAAAAGTTGCCGTTTTTTCTGAACTCTTGAACTTTTTATCGACTTTTCACTTAGTGAGGTAATAATTAATGCAAGAGAATAGAAATAATTGTTTAAACAATTGATTATTGTCTATAACTCTATTCTCTGAGAGTAATGCTAGACATTTTCTATTTCTGAAATCTTTAGTTTTGCTTTGACTTTTTAGTTATGAACGATTAATAAGTACACCTCGACAAGAATCATTTTTTAAATAGTATTTTACTTTCATAAATGAATTATTTTTGCTCTTTTCCCATTGTATGAAAAATTAATTTCAACAAAATCTATCATACACAAGAGACGAAAACAATTTTCATTTGTTAATAAAAAATCATCCAGGCCAACCATTGTCGAAACTTTCCCTAAAACTGTTGCAAAATCTATACTTACATTTATTACATAATTTATGTTTTATGAACTCTCTTTCTTTATCGCTTACAACAATTGTTATAAATGTAAACGAGCAATGACCAAAATTGTTTCTTTTTTAATTTTTTTATCAATCTTTGCCGCAACTTTCGAATTATGAAATATCTCGAATAATCGTAATTTTTTTTTAATGTTTCTAATTTTTTTTATTTTTTCTGAATTTTTGTTGTGAAAGTTTTGTTTCAAATTGCAACAAGAAGTTTATTGCAAAGCGTGAAAGAAAAATTTGGAATTGAACATATTTTAATATCAGCCCCCCTCCCGCAAAATATATTCACGAAAAACAAAAAGAGATTGTTTAAAATATGTTTCTCTCTAATGTTTATTTATAATTTGTTCATAACTGAAAAGGCAAAGCAAAGATATATATTTCATAAGGAATCGTAAATTTCTAGCACTTGTTTGAGAGAAAATAGTTATAAACAAAAAACAATTGTTTAAACAACTATTTTTAATTACTTTCATTATTCATTACCTCACTGAATCAAAAGTGGGCAAAAAGTTAAAAATTTCAGAAAAAACCACAGCTATCTGGCATTAATATGGATGAAAATAGTTATTGCCAATAATAATTTGCTTAAACAATTATATTTGCTTAACCTGAATAATTATTCAGTTACTCTAAGTGAAAAATAGACAAACAGTTCAAAAATTTTAGAAAAAACTGCACCTTTCTGCCATCAAGCAAAGAGAGTATTATTATAAATAATGATAATTTGTTTGAACAAATATTTTTGCTATATTAAATTGAATATCTACTCACTCCAAGTTAAAAGTGAAAAAAAAATAAAAATTAAAAATTAAAACAAAACGCAATTTCTAGCATTATTCAAAGGTAATATTATTAACAGTAATAATGGACTGTTTAAACAATTAGGTTTGTTACAATAATGAATGGAATTATTAAAAATTATTATCAAACTAATTGTCTTCAAGTAAGTAAGGTAATAATACAAATTTACAAAAGTATTTAAATATTTGTGTATGCATATTTAAATATTCTAATGAATTTTATTTCTCTTATTATCAAACTAATTTTCCTTAATTACGTAAGATAATAACACAAATTTGCGAAAGTATTTTTATTACTTTATTATTACTTATTATTACATGAATATCCAAAATTCATAAGAAATGCTAAAAATGTTAAAAATTTATCTATTTAGCTTGAAAATTAGTTTTTTTTATTGAAAATTAATTGTTTAGCTGAAAAAAAATATTTTAAATATTTCTATTTTGAATTTCAATTTTTTTTTAAATTAAATTATATTTCTTTCTCTAATTAAAATTTGGACAAAAAGTGCAACATTCAAGAAAAAACCGCGACTTTCTATCTCCATTCTAAGACAAAGTTGCTAGAAACAATACTACATTGTTTGAAGAATTTATGTAAACATCTAATCATCAGTATAAAGTAGTTTTTCATATATCAGAAGCAATTTGCATAAGAAAAACAGCAAAAAAATCATAATTAACGCCAAAAACTCGCAAAACCCATTTTTTCACTTATGGGGTTTCTTTGGGAGCCTATAAAACAGACTGATGGCGGCGATATTTTGAAAAGTAATATTTTATTAGTATTCCATGTCTAATCGTGAAGAGAAATGTTGACTTTCAACTAGATTCAGCTAATATTGAGAATTCTGAATGAAATTAACGAAAACGTTATAGACAAATTTTTATGTTGTGGTAATGTTATAGTGGTTCCTGAAGAGGTTCTGCGAAAAATTCAAGAACCAATTCTGTTTATTTTAAGAGGATAAAAAAAATTATTTAAATTTTCAAATAATTTTTTTTATAGGAAGCACTTCTGGTAAACGAACCATTTTTTCCATATATCAGGCTCACAATCAAGGTTGCAATATATATTTTTGCGAAGATGATCAGAGCATTAGTTCATGGTTAAAAAAAAATAAAAACTACTTGATGGCACCTCACATGTATGCAATTCCATGATAAGGAGGGGCCAACTTCATTTTTAGCTTCTGTCGCAATAAGTTATACGCAATAGTGTAATACAAACCAAACGCAACATAATTATTCCTTTAAAAACACATTTTCTTGTGAATTACCCAGTCACAGTGTCACTTGCTTCTAGGTAGATAGAAAAATACTTCTCTTCGCTTACTGCTGACATTCGCGTAACTAATTTCATGTTTGCCCAGAATAGTATCCCTTACTTTATGTACACTATATACAACTATATACATCCTATAATAATGACTCAACAAAATATATATGACAACTGCTTTTTAAGTGTTCTGATTCATTCACAATAAGTGTAGGCATATGTGCATATGTGCATTTATGATTTACTATTATTTTTAATTGCGGAATGATCTCAGTTTCTCGTCATTCGATATTTTGTCCAAGGTACCATATTCTCAGTTGTTTCCCTTGTTGGTAGGCTGAATGAAACACGTGGCTTTGTTTTGACGTTTCTACCCATGCGTTGGTCTGTCAAAACGCACGAGAGTAGAATCGTGGGGCGGGAAGTGAGATGGATGTATTGGAAAGAGAGAGAGAAAAGGAGTGGTAGGTAGCTTTGCTCGGCCGGCACACATCGCCTCGCAGCCGCACGTGCATTATCGAGTGTGAAAGAGACAGAGAACACCCGATGCCTATACCTTGGCGTAGGAAGGAGTAAGTTGCTCGCGTGTGTGGCGTATAGGAATGCTCATGTGTTAAGTACGTTCCTTCTTCCTTGGGCGGATGAAATTGTGTCGCTTACTATTTTTAACTTATTCTCTACAACTTACAATGCTCACTCATTTAAACTTTATTGACGCAATGTATAAAATTAGGTCATTCTTACATCCACACATGCATACATTGTGTAGGGATACACGCATAATTTCATTGAAGTTTTCATTTAAGATTGAACAGAAATATATTTCTTTCCTGAAACCTTTTCATCATGCGCATGTGGTCTAATCTTGAAGTCTTAATGTAGAAGATTTCTTTGTCTCGAAGCCAACTCGCTGACTAATCAGTCTAGAACTTAGGAATGCATCATGATCGATCCTATCGCAAGCTCTAGGGTTACATGCGTTGCGAAGTGCGACTTTGTATCTTCTTTGTAGTACGATGGTGGTTTATTGACCCGCACGAATGGCTGTTCTCGTTAAGAGAGTACACCCAAGCATATACGTATATGTATGGGTATGCGTATATCGGTTATTTTTATTTCTCTTATGAGCGCCAGCCAGGCCAAAACAGGAAGAACAAAAAGAAATAATTTCCCGGCAGTTTTACGGTCTGAAACCTAGAAGAAAAAGAAAGCTAATGGAGCAACGAATCTTATGGGTGGTTCTTTGAAAAAAACACAACGGTCCATGTATATAGGAAAATCTTGGGGAATTTATTACAAAACAACGAGGGAAAATGATGTTTGTTTCACAGTTAATTGATAATTTTTGACAAGTTTAAGCTAGAACTTTAAAAGAAACGCCTCGGAAATACAACGGATAAGAGAGCCTACAACGCCCACGTGGTCGATGGCCGAAAATCACGTACGCGAGGCCATTCTGTTTCGGAAAGGACACAAGATAAATTCGATACCAAAACTCGAAAAGAAATAAGTTAAAGGAAACTACTATTACGCACCGACTCGAATTGCTGCCATTAAACCTCAGTATTTGACATAACCCTTTAAAATAGAACGGAAGAGCACTCAATAGGAAGGGCTAGCGAGGCAATGAGTCGGAATGTAACAAAATTCTACAATACAAACCGCCAATTGCGTCGCTTGCCGAAAATACAAAAGATTTACCTTCGAAATCACTGGTGTGATGGTGATTTTCTGTCCTTTTGATAAATCGAAAATCAAAATCTAAAACCGGAATCCAAATCAAGATTAAATCCAAAATCCAGATCAATTGCTTTGCATTATCAATTCCCAGTATCGCAAAATCAGAACTAAATTCGGTTATCTCCTTAAACACTTCCTGCTACTAGCAGACCAAGAACGAAAGTGACATATTCATGCGAGGCACCAAGTGCGTGAACTTGAAGGGTGCTCGCATGAAGGCGCGTTCACATACATAAAATCACTGCACAACTACCGGGGAAGCTATGAACTAAAACTGATCGTAGACTAACTGAATTCGGTATAACTGATTTCCGTGACAATATTCGAGGAAATATTAACATAAGTCTAATAGGTATTGTTAAGAAGATGATATCCTACGCTAAATCCTAATGTTTACATCGAAAATCGAAGTTTACCGAGTCTCAGACTACAACGCGCCCAGTAGAGGAACTGTAAACTAAAAAGTTACTAGCTAAAACTAAAGAACTATTTTTAGCTAAAATTGCATAAGCGTGATAAAATTCTCGCATCCATATAAATATAATTCTAAATCCGTATCATAAGCTTAGTGAACTTGAGCGAATCAATGTTTAGGGAGACTTGAAATGTTGCCAAACTTCTCGAGCTTCAAAAATTAGGGCGGTCAATTCAAAATTATAATGGGTTTAAAAGTGAAGTATAAACCAAACATTTCATGGTATCTTCTGTCCTTCACAACACATTATTTAACCAAGTATAAAAACAAATGACGAACTAATAGTTAACAACAACAGATTTTATTAAGCTTCAACCGAATAATATTTTGATTTAGGTCGGAGAGATTAAATAATTAAAAGGATAGACTTTGCACCTAGGACTCTTGCTCGAGAAGGTATAGACTCATTCTGAACGTTTTCGTTCCGCTAAATGTGACAAATGACCTAAGCTCGACCAGACGGGAACGCGCATGCGCATGAAAAATCTTTCGTCGGTGCGTTGAACAAATAATCGCAAATAGAAATACATATATGTATGCAAGTGAGAGCATAATTAAGACCATAACAATTCCTGGTTACATCCGAAATATTACGACGGTACGTGGTTATCGAGTTTTACAATTTACGTGAATTGATTTTCGGTAATAGTTTCTTCATGATGGCTGCAATCCACGGTTGATAGCTTCGTTCGATAGTCCGTTCGACTACTAATAAGCTCCCGTTCACCAGGTTTCCGATCATCTTATTAAAGTTTGAGGATCACGACGCCACATGTCCTGGTAATATGGGGCTTAACTGACGTCCCTGGTTACTGATAAGTTGAGTTCAGTGACACCAGAGTCGTGGTTGCTCGTGTGACATCACGCCTCCATGACATGGCGTTAGAAGATGACAGAATAATTGACAGAATAATTGACAGAATAATTGACATAATAATTTACAGAATAATTGTGTTGATTCGAGACGAATCAATTGACCTGTAGTATTCCTTGATTCGAGAAAAATCCATTGACCTACAATATTAATACACTTTGTTAAAGATCAAGGAAGCTATGCTCATTTATAATATTTGAAACAGCTGTTTCAAACAGAAAAACTTTTTTCATCGAGATTTCGAAGTTGATGCATGAATAGAAAAGACTTTTTTAACAAAAATTTTCCAATAAAATAGTTCTGATTATTTGTTTAAAAAGTCATCAAGCTGGAAATGGGATAGGATGCGACAGAACTTTTTTCTTCCCTTTTGCAGCTCCAAAAATTACCATTTCAAATATAAAATTTGATTTGTCTGATTGAATATATTTGCTAACCGGAAGCAAAGTGCTCGTGAAATGAGGAATTTGTTTGAGTAATTGAGCAACGGGAAATTTCAATTTATAATTATAAATAGAAACAAAGTGGAAACACTCGAGATCGAATTCACAGCTGGTTTTCACAAATTACACCACACATAAAAATGTTAATAAGGGAACCAGCGATATTTATCCTTGATCTGCTTACAAATGCCGTTGCGAAAATAAGAAAATGATATGGTAAAAAATATTTCAAACAGAGATTTTCAGGAAAATTTATTTTCAATAATTATAATTATTTTACAATTTTTAAGATTATAAACAGCTAATCCAAAGAAAAAACTGGATTTATTAACAGATTATGATTAACGATCCAATAGTCTTATCATAGTATAAATATTACTCATTTATAGTCTCTTCTGACAAATTGTGCCGTAGGCGGAAAATGTCCATAACAATTATTCTGTATTCCTTGAAAAATGAGAATTAGAGATTTCAGAAGTAAAGCTTCTAAATACAGACTTTGTACTCTTTCCCTCTTTTCCGCTTTTTTAAATGACTAATGGTTTTTCCCTGTTATCAAGAAACTTTCCATTTTCCCAGGGTTTCTAGCGTCCTGGAAATCCTTGAAAACCTCAAAAAGTCTATAAAATTTTGCTTAGCGACAGGTCATAGAACGCAATAAGGAAATTTTACTATTTTTAGTTGAAAATTCTACTACTTGGATAAAACATTTTTTTTTCTAAATGCAACTAGTTTCTTAAAAATGCATTTTTTTGCCAGGAATGCATCTATTTGGTAGAACATTAAACTGCTTTGTGGAAAATAAAATTTTTTGGTGGAAAATTTAACTATTACATTTTTAGAAAATTAACCTTCTCCGTTAAAAAATGATCTTTTGGGTTAAATTTCATTCTTTTGCGATTTAATTCAATTGCCTTTTATTTCAAATTAAAATGTTTTTGGCAGAATTATTAATTATTACATTTTTCGTTGAGAATTCATCTTTATTGGCTGAAAATTCATCATTCATCATTTAACGATAGTAGGTGCTCTTTGTGTTGACCAGGGTAGTAGTTAATAAGAAGAGTTTATACTTTATACTTTATAAGTCGAAAATTTAAATATTTGATAGAGAATTCGTCTCTTCAAGAATTAATCTTGTTTGTTCAGAATTCAACTATTTTTTTGGTTGAACCTTCTTGGTTGAAAGCACGTTTTTTCTGATAAGAATTATGTTCTTCTGCTAAAGTTTGTCGATTGTATTTTTAATTCAAGAAATCTTGTTTAGTTAAAAATTTAGCCATTTTGTTTAAAATTCACTTTTGTTGAATGAACAATAATTTAATTGGTTGAGGATTTCACTATTTGGATGAAAATCCCTTTTTTGCTTTAAATTCAACTAGTAGAAAATTTTCCTTTTGGTATTAAATTGATCGTTTATGGTAAAGAAGTTTTTCTCTCTTGAAAATGAACTGTTTTGTCGGAAATTCAACTGCTTTGTTAAAAATTAGATTTTTGTTTTGTTGAAAATTCGTCATTTTGGGTTGAAAATTCATTTATTGTATTGAAAATGCAATATATATTTCAAATTGAAATGTCAGGAATTTAAAGTGTTTCATATTGAGTTCAATATGGTATTTGCATTAATTATTTTTGAAAGAATTGATTCCTTTGTTATTTTTCTTTTTTCTTGGATTAAACTATCCTGTTGAAAGTTTTAGTTTATTTTAGTTGAGTGTTTTCGGGATCTTTCATACCTCTCTCCAAGAAGTCGCTACCTCGTTAAGCTTGGGTGGATTTTTGATAGAAACAGGGTGATCATTAAAGAGGCGAGATGGGAAGGGGATGAGAGGGTATGAGTTGGTGGGGAATATCGGGAAAGGACGGGAAGGGCAAGTAGGTAATAGGAAAGGAAGAGAGTGGTGAAAAAGTTAGAGAGATTAGGAGTGAATAAGAGGGTAGAGAAGGTAAAGTGACGTAGAAGTATAGTGAGAAGGAATTATGTGAATAGAAGAGGAGGAAGGAGGTGGCGAAGAAGGTAGGAGGGAGTGGCGGAATGTTGATATGGGGGTTGCGAGGAAAGGTGGCTAAATAATGGAAAGAGAGTGGCTTGGCAGTAGAGTGGGGAATAGGATAGAGAGGGCTGGTAGGAAATAAGGGAAGTGGCTAAAGGAGGATGAAGGGAAATGTGTTGAGGGGAGTGGGAGAGAGTGAGAGGGTCGGATGAGGAACCCATGATGTGACACTTCTCCTGTTTTTAAAGAACCTCTCGTGCTCGTTTTCAGCTTCAATGCGAACTGAATTAATAGAAAAAAATCTCTTTTGATTTAAAATTCAACTATTTGGTTGAAGATTCAATTACTTTGTTAAATTTTTTTTTACTTGTAAAGTAAGTTTCTCGACTGAAAATTCTGCTTATGCATTATTGGTTGAAATTTAATTGTGTTTATGTACTTCAACGTTTATAATTAATTTTTTGACTGATAATTCATATTTTTTGGAAGAAAATTTAGCTACTTGGTTGAATGTTGAACTACTCCGTCAAATATTTATCTTATTGGTTGAAAATTAAGCTATTTTGCTCAGAGCTCCAGCATTTACGAAATTAAGAAAAAAAGTTAAGCATGCAAAATATATCTACAAATTGTCTATTAATCAATTTTTGATGGCACCCGTAGTTTCTGTTTTATTCATGAAAAACAACATTAAAAATAAACAAATTACATTTTTGGACAAGCGGCTCAAGCTACGAAAAAAATAGATATACAAAATTTGTTCAAACAAAAAAGATCTCCATATTTTTTATTGATTATTTTTCAATAGGATGCGTAGACTTTATTTTATTCATGAAAAAATAACATTAAAAATAAAAAATTAAATTTTTGAAAAACCACAAAAGAGAAAAAAAATGAAAAGACACTAGTTGTTCAGCCAAAAAGATCTACAAAGTTGTTATAAATGCCTTTTATAAAAATAAATATAGAATAAAAAATTAGCTCTTTGGAGAAACAAAGTTTTATGGCATTCTGCACGACATGGTACATTTTACGACATAAGCAGCGTTTTGGTCATCGTGCCTGCAGGATACAGACAGATATACAGACACACATACAGACATACATAGAGACAAATATACAGACAAACATACAAATAGACAGACAGACACCTTCTTCTGACTCAGGGGGTCTTCGAACGGACTGCTGGATCGAGAATTTAGTTAGTTTTCCAAGATTTCTTTTAAAAAATTCAAATCTTCAGTTCGTTAACGAGATATTTCCAACCACAATAAAAAATGATAGAAAACTTTTTAAATTTGAAAAAAAGTTTCTCACAGATATCGTAAAAGACTTGAAAATTATGCTAATCATTCTAATGAAATTTTTCGCTTGGATACAAGTTGAAAATGTTCTAGATTAATTAATTATAGTAGAGTTGTCTTAGAACTGAAGATTGAACAAACTGAATCGAAATCTCTATTTATTAAATTAAGACAAATTTGTGTGTTTTTTTTACATTTTTTTCTCAGGGCCATGTTTCTTCTCAAATTCTGAAATTATTTTAGTAATTTTGGACAATAATTCTGAGATGGCCGATTGAGATTCAGGCACAGCTTCTGAACTCTTATTTGTGGGTACTTTTTCCTCAGAATTTAAAATTGAATCAATAACTGATTTAGGCTCATCATCTGGACTTGAAGCATCGCACGAGGGTAAATCTTTCTCGGAATCTGAAATTGTATGGATGGCTGCCAGAGATTTGGGCTCATCTACTGTAATAATTGTTTCATTGTTTGAATGTACAATTCTTTGTATTTTGTTTAATTTTGACTTACCTTTTGTAGCCATAAAAATATTTCTGTTTTCATTACCATTCCTAGACTTTGCAGGAATTGAACTTGAGGTAAAAATAGAGCTCATTTCATCCTTGAGAACTTCTACTTTTCTTGAGTTTGAATTACTTTTTGCTTCTCCATTTACAATAGTAACATTGTTTTCGACAGGATTTCGTGACAGGGCGTCAGAATTGACATTTGCTGTACCTGCCTCATGATCAATATTGAATTCATATTCGGCTAATTATAGTCTCCACCGTGTTACTCTTTAACACGGATATTATGTAGTGTGGAACCATACAAGCGGTTGGTAGTCAGTTACTAGGGTGGAATTTCTTCCGTGTTGTTAGTGACGAAAATGTTCTACTGAGTATACAAGAGCTAGCACTTCTTTTTGATAAGTGTCGTATTTCTTTTCACAGTCGTTTAAAGCGCGTGAGGTGTAGGCTATTGGCTTGTCTTGCCCTATTTTACCTTGTGAGAGTATACCCGCGATTGCGTATCCTGAGGTATCTGTTGTTAAAATCTAAGGTTTAGTGAAATCGGAACGTTGAAGAAGGGGTTCTTTGCATAATTTTCGTGCTAGTTGTTGATTTGCTGTCCATATAAAAGGTGTATCCTCTTTTAAATGTTAAGTTAAAGGTGAAGCCATTTTAGCGAATTCGTCGATGAATTTTCCATAATATCCTGCTAAACTGAGAAATTATTTGATGCTCTTTTGGAATTGGAAATTCGGAAACAGCCTATAATTTTCTGGCATCAAGGCAGACACCCTGACGATCTATTGTATTATATGTTCAGTACCTTGCAATCCTGTTAGTACTACGTCCATTAATCGCTGAAATGTTGCAGGCGCGTTCTTTAATCCACATGGCATTCCTTAAAGTTCGTAATGCACGTATGGATCTAATACTTAATTGATATTTGGGAGAGGATAAGAGTCCCCTATAGTCTTTTCATTGAGTTTCTGAAATTCGAGGACCATTCTCCACTTTTATTTACTTTGAGAATCTAGCTTCTTTTTTACTAATAATGGTGGTGAATAATAGGGAGATTGTGATGGTTTTATCACTTGATTTGTTAAAAGTTCATTTACCTGACGCGTTGATTCTTCTTTCTGAACTTGATGGTCTCTAAATGGTCGCGTAAAAATTTGTTATTCATCAATTGTAGGAATCGTATGTTTCGCTACATGTGTGGTTTCAAGCAATTCTCCTGGAATCTGGGAACGGTCTATGTATTTATTCACTAATTTGTCAACATGAGTTTTTATTCGGAATTTAAATGTTCAAGGCAAAGTCATTCCATAATTTTGTGAGGGTTGCCTGTCCTAACGTAAATACCGGTCAAGCATTTATCCCTGTTAAACGTAAGATTTCATCTTGATTGTTATTTGTAGAATTTTGAAATATATTTAGCTTAAGTAAATTTCTTCCTGTTCGCGTATCAATCATCATACGTGCTGGACGTTTCAGGCCATCAACAGATATATGAATTTATGGAATTGGATTGATATTATTTAAATTTATCTTTACGTCTTTTATGATAATTTTTTTCTGCAGCCGGTGCGTTTACATTTTTTTCCACATCCTCAGAAACACCTTAATTCAGGAGGGGATTGGCATTTCCCCGATACTTTTGAGTGTCAGCTTGTTGCTGTCGTCCATTAAATATTCTTTTTCGATATAGTTCTATTATATGAACTAATTTCTTGCAATGACGATATTCTCGTGGGGTGGAATTATAATTTCTCTCATTTTCATTGAATCTATCATACCTCTTGTTCTTAAAAGTTTCTCTATTTCGCTGGAGCCCTGTGTAGTACGGTCGGGATTGATGGCCTCGATTTTGAAAATTTTCGCACTGGTTATAGTAATTTAAGGATTTTTGTGTCCTTCTTTCTTCTAAACTAGGTCAGTTTTGCATTGTAGGGTTGAAAAGTTGTCTACAGGTAGGAGCTATATGGCCTCTTTTGCCACAAATTTGTTTGAGGGTGGAGCTGATGTCGCTGATAATTTTCTTTCTATATATGTGGCTTTGTTCACTGCTACTTTAAAAGTTATTGTGTTATTATCTGGATCCTTAATTCACGATTCTATTTCTATTTTTAAAAATATAAGAAAACAGTTCTTAATATCCTTAGGGATTCCTGCGCTAAAAATTCTGATTTGGGACCCTGTGCTATTTCTTTTATGAGCATCGACAATTTTATCGCCGATTTCCTTAACGCGTGTCGCGAATGAGATGACATTTTTATTATCCCATTGATATATGTTTTCTCACTCACCCTGTAGTTGCTAAACCGATTTATTAAATGATTTTACACGTTTTGAGCTGTCCATTATTTCTTCGATATTATTACAAGATTCTCCGTATAGGCATTTCCGAGCTTCGCCTCTTACTTTAGTTTCCAGGAATTTACTTAAATTTGCTTCTGTGGTTTGCAGTAGCATATTGGGTCATTTTGCTTTCAGGCTTTAAAGGTGTATTATTAGAAACTGATGTTTCACTTTTGTTTAACTTAAGCAATCGTTTAGGTTATGATTTTTTGCTTAGGATTTTCTAAAGAATTAGACATTTGGATTACTTTTCATTTTGTTTACTATTTGTATACGCACTCCTATAAAAATAGTACAATGGAAGAATTGATAGACAATAAATCCTAAGAAAATTTAATTTTATGGGTAAACAAAAATGGGAAAACATGAACGTATTTCAAAAAGTCTTCATGAATGCTCAACATTTATGAATGTTGCACAAAATATTTACTTTTGATAAATAATATGTAAAACGCACTAAATATTTCCATCTGGTGGTGAGTTTCACTCTGTATTTTTTCATGAGATAAAAATTCGCACAGCTGAAATGGCCAATTTTCTCACTTTATTTGTTTATATAATGTTGACAAAAATTAGGAGATCGCAAACCACATTTCTCTGGAATATTTGATGCTGAGTATTTCCAAAAACTTACTTTGAAATTAGTTAAGAAATACGATTTGTGAGCGATTATGAACAGTAAATTCCCATTTCAGACAACTGTAGAGCGGTTACCACAGCACGTGGCGCTACACAATATTATTTATCATTAACTCAAGGAGCGAGACACAAGAAAGTTAAAACAGTTTCTGAATCCTAACCGTTCAGATTTCCCATTACTTGCAAATAATTTTAAATTCCGCGTGTAGAACAGGGCAAAATCGGCATTTGTTTATTAAAAGATGATATCAATTGGCAACAATAACAAACAGCACGATATTGAGAATGTTATTGTTAAATGCATTATTTTTCACGATGCCTTAAAATTCTCATAAATTTTTCGCAAATATTATACGAAAGAATAATGCATTTTTCTCAAAAAATTTGTATAACGTGACTTGATACTAATGAATAGATTATTTCCCAATACTTAGTTTCAATTTTCCTTTTATCGTAACAAACCGTAGACTCACTTGGGAAATTTCTACTCAACAGTTCTGCTGGGCCCATGCGTTATATCTTAGATCGCTGAACTCCAAGTTGTCAGTCATTGGACGATCCCGCAGTGGGGCGGAATGAAAAAATGCCGTTCAAAATAACCTGTGGGTCACAATTCTACATCGATCTTTAATTTTTTTCAAAAAATTCAGGGTTAAATTCTCAAGAAATCTGTGGACGCCGATTTTTGAATTACTGTTTGTTTAAATTTTTATAGAGCTACAAATAGCGGCATCAGGTTTGATGCATAAGGGTCGGTGGAAGAAAAAAAAAATTGTTGACATGTCAATTTATTTGTTATAAACAACAATTTTGCAGCAAATAACCAGTATGATGGATTAGGTTACTGTGAAGTATATTTCTGCATCGAAATCACTTGTTCAGAGCAGCGACGTGAAATGTAATCATTAATATGTGGTATCCTGTATGATTTGTTAACTTTATCAACAAATAATATAAACAAATGCATGATTTAAACAGTTTTAGGTAGAAAAAACCCGAATTTTCTTCTGATTGTCTTCAAGTATCGTTGCCTGTGATGCTAATTGATATATGTGCACTCAAGATATCATTCAACATTTTTATGAACGAATCATTCGAACAAATTTCTATAGTGGATACTTCATGATTCCAGTCCTTATTTAAAAAATGATTCATTCTGCAGTCAAGAGCTTGAGAACTTCAGGATGAAAATCACTATCCATATGTCTCCAGCTTCCTCTTGAAGATGACAAGTATGCAGGATCCTGAAAAAATCTTGGAACAGTTTTCCCATAATTTGATGTTCCCCCTTCATGCTTGGGCTTGTCGATAATCAAACCCAACTTTTTCCGAAATTCTAACTGGATCCTCAATTTCGTGGTCTTCTTTCGCGTTTTTTGCATGGGAAAAACTCTTCAAATCATGCATTTGTTTATAATAATGTTTGATAAATTTAACAATTTATATCAACACAAAAATATCTAAGACAAAAATGCATCAATGTTCATCACAGGCAATGAGATTCGAAGACAATCGGAAGAAAATTCGATTTGCTTCTGCCTCAAACTGTTTAAATCATGCATTTATTTATATTATTTGTTAATAAAGTTAACAAATGATTTCGGATACCACCTTTTTATAATCACATTTCACCTCGCTGCTCTGGAAGAGTGATTTAGATGCAGCATTTTTTTTTCCACCGATCCTTGTGCATCAAACCTGAGGCCTGTTGTCACTGACAAAAATTTCCACAGAAAATTAAAAAGAAAAATTAAAAAAATTAACATTTTTTTCGCTATTTGCTGCTTTATTAAAATTTAAATAAACAAAAATTCAAAAATCGGCCTCGACAGATTTCTTGAAAATTTAATGTTGAATTTTTTTAAGAAAAAAAAATTAATTATTGATGAAGAATTGTGACCTACAGGTTATTTTGAACATCGTTTTTTCATTTCGCCCTACTGTGGATCCCACGAATTCGTTTTCACAACGCCCTGTCTGAAAGTTCGACTTTTGAGGCCATTACAACGCTTTGAAAGGAACCAGTTTCAGTTCTATTTACAGTCCTCCCGCTAAGTCATCACTTTTCCAGCAGCATGCGTCCAGCAGAAATGTTATCACAATTTACCCAGAAATTACCAGAAATTTCCGTAAAGCATCATAAATTACTAAAAATTTCTATAAATTTTAGAAAAGTATGGAAATTTGCGAATATTTATAGGCATCTATGGTAATTTACGGAAATTTATAGAAAGCCTAGATTTTCAAAATATATTTACATAATCGAAAGTTGTAACCTTCGATAATGTTTATTTGTTTTGTGTTCTACAACTACTTTAAAAACAAAAAATATATATATTTTTAAGTGAATTGAGGTTCGATTTTTCATGTTTCGTCCCGTACTGACTCACTGGACTCGTCAGTAAGGCTATGTGAATCATTCCTACACCGAGAGAAAATCCTTACTTTTCTCGAATGATCTCTTCTCACGCTACATTAGTAGAGCTTATTTCAAACTCTGATAGCACGGTATTGTAATGGTTTGATAAGTAACAAATCAATCCTTTTCTTCGACCGACGATGATTAAGAATTTAAAATTGTGAATTTTATATCTCTTACGATCCGCATAAAAATTAATTAAAAATGAGCCAAAAAACATCTTTGCAACTCAGAATTTATTAATTAAAAAAAAACTCCTTTCTCCATCCTTTACGTTTCAACGGTCAAAAATTAAGAATACAATAAAGATTGTTATTGAAGTCTAAAAAAAATTGAAGAGACTTCACTCTTGTTGTATTGTAATGATTTGATAAGTTACAAATCAATCCTTTTCTTCGACCGACGATGATTAAGAATTTTAAATTGTGAATTTTTTATGTCTTACGGTCCACATAAAAATTAATTAATACCAAAAATATATGTGAACAATTGTGATAATAAATACTAAAAGTATTGATCGAAAATAATATATATATTTTTTTTCATAAATTATAAGGAAAAAATTTCAATTAGTACAAAATGACCAGAAATTCAGAACTACCCGTTTTTTTTGGAACTACCCGATTTAGCAGAGCTGCCCGTTACAATATACTCTGACGGGAAGTAAGAGTAAATGAGGGGAGGGAAAGTAGTGGAAGTGAGGGGAAATTATAGTAGGGGGAGTAGGGAAAGTGAGAGGAACCTAGGGGAGGGAAAATAAGGGGGAATTGGCGAGGGGGGATTAGACGAAGTAGGGGACATGACGGGAGTGGGAAAAGTGAAGGGAAGCGAAGTAGGAGAACCAAGGGAAAGTGAGGGGATTCAAAGTAGGGATAATGAGGGGAAATAAAGAGACAGAAAATAGGGGAAATAAGGAGAAATAGAAGAGGTGTTCAAAGTTGGTGTGTAATGTAGGGGAAATAAGGAGAGGGAAAATAGGGAAATTATCCAAGGGGAAGCGGGGGAGTAGGGGGAATGTGACAAGGAAAAGTAGGACAAGTGAAGGGTAATGATCGGAGGGAAATTCGTACAATCAGGAAGTTTAATAATGAGACTTTGAACTGAAAGTAAAAAGAGCTTCTGATTTTCGCCTTCAGTACAAAATTTTTTTTTATTTCAAAAAAGCAAAATATTATTGTAAAACTTTTTTAAGGGGTGCTTTTTACATTCTCATCCTAATGAGAAGGTATTGGCATTATGTAAAATTTGGACTTATTCGGTTTTCATCAAATCTCCTCGTTTTCAGACCCCTGAGTCAGAAAAAAACGATTTTTAAGAATGTGTCTGCCTTTCTGTATGTCTGTATGCTTGTATGTATGTCTGTATATCTGTCTGTATCCTGTAGGCACGATAACTTTCGAGAGAATAATCAGGTTGGATTGAGCTTTGACACACGTCTTTAAGGCATAAAAAGAAAGGACGAGTTCGTTAGCCAGCTATTTTGGATGAAAATTCAAAAAATTAGAGCATTTTCAAAAATGTTGAGAACATTTTTTTCAAGATATAAAAATTCTATCTACCGCTATTCGTAGTACTCGGAAAGTCGAACAATATATCTTTGAGACTTTTTTCAATAAAAAGGAAATGATCAGAGTTATGGCATTTTCAAAATTAAAGAAAAACGAACATGAAAATTTTAAGCCAAACAACAGACGATTTGAACAAAGTCAGGAGAAGAAAAACATTGCTTTTTAAAAGCTATGCAAGATCATCATAATAACTTTTTCATTTTTGTTTAATATCAAAAACTTCCAATTTTGATTGCACAAAAAATAATAAAAAATAAAAAATTCTATTTTGCTGTAAAACTATGCAAGATACGAAAAAAATATTATTCGTAAAAAAATAGCCATCCCAAAAATATCTACAAATTTCTGATAGGACGCGTTGTTTATTTTTTAATCGTAAATAATAACCTTAAAAATAAAAAAATTGAACTTGTGGAAAAACGACTCAAGGTACAATGAAATGATGATCGACAAAATTATTCGCCTAAGTTGTACCTATGAATTTTCTTGAGACCATTTTTTGATAAGACGCGTAGTTTTGGTTTTAATCGTAAGTAATAATCTTAAAAATAAAAAAATTCAATTTGTGGAAAAACTACTCAAGGTACAATGAAATGATGACCAAAAAAATTATTAGCTTAAGTTGTATCTATGAATTTTCTCCAGGCCATTTTTTGATAAGACGCGTAGTTTTTGTTTTAATCGTAAATAATAATCTAAAAAATAAAAAAATTCAATTTGTGGAAAAACGACTCAAGGTACAATGAAATGATGGCTAACAAAATTATTAGCCTAAGTCGTATCTATAAATTTTCTCCAGACCATTTTTTGATAAGACGCGTAGTTTTGGTTTTAATTGTAAATAATAATCTAAAAAATAAAAAAATTCAATTTGTGGAAAAACTACTCAAGGTACAATGAAATGATGACCAACAAAATTATTAGCTTAAGTTGTATCTATGAATTTTCTCCAGACCATTTTTTGATAAGACGCGGAGTTTTTGTTTTAATCGTAAAAAATTTTCATAAGAATAAACAAATTAAACTTGAGGCAAAAAATAAGGTACAATAAAATGTTTCATAACAAAATTATTCGCCCAAATTAGATACAAAAATTTGGTTGTGACTTTTTTTTATAGGATGCGGACGTTTTAACATTTTAAAAACAAGATAATGAAAATACATCTGCTTAAATACCAACTCACATTATGAAATATAATAATATAAATTTATTGAAATAATACATTTTTCAAGGCAGCTGCGAATAAGGATTAATGCCAAATAAGGGAAAAAAATTAGAGTTATCATGAAAAATAATATATGTACTTTATTTTGCAATGTCAAAATTAGCAGTCCCGGACAAAGGTACAGAAGTTATTATAACATACATTTGTTATAATAGAGTTCAACATAATGTAGAAAAGTTTGCGTTTCGGACAAATCTTAATCGAGTGCGAAGCACTTGATACATGATGAGAATATGTTTGTTAAACCCAAAGGAGCTTTAACAAAAGAGAATTCACAATCAATATAAAATATTGATACCGATTGATAGTTTGAAAAAGATAAGTATCTTAAGATTAAATTTTATTCAGAAAAAAGATCTTCTCCTTTCACTCCGCTGGGATTCGAACACCAGGTCAACTGACTTCCGGTCAGGTGCTCTAACCACTAAGCTACTAGAGAGATCAGAGAAAGAATTCTTTTGTCTGAATCACGCTTTATTTAGCAAGATGTTACATATCAATTTTTAATAGAAATCTGTATTATCATCCGAGAAGGTAACGGGTCGTGAAGAGAAATCCACAAATAAAATGGAAATCTACAATATCAGTTGACCTGGTGTTCGAATCCCAGCGGAGTGAAAGGAGAAGATCTTTTTTCTGAATAAAATTACATATTGAAAGAGTTGAATTTCCAAGTTAAAAAGTCAAATGTTTAAAAAAAACTGTTGACTTTTAAATCCAAAAATATGAATTTTCAACAAAAAAGTTGGATTTACAAAGAAATCGATAAATTTTCAAACTAAAGAGACGTATTCTCAACAAAATAGGTGAATTTTTGACAAAATAGTTGCATTTTCCACCTACAACGATGATTTTGTAACCAAATGGTCGAATTTTGATAAAAAAAAAGGTTAAACTACAACCAAAAGATCGAATTTTTAACAAAACAGTCAAGTTTCTCAAAAAAAGGACGATTTCCAAAAAAATATTTGGTTTTTCAACAGTAAAATTAAATATCAACCAAAAAGTTGCGCTTACAACTAAATAATTGAACTTTAAGCAAAAGGGATGAATTTTTAATAAAATAGTTGAATTTTCAATGAAAAAAGATGAATTTTCAAGCGAAAAGTTGAATTTTGAAAGATAAAATTTAAATAAAAAATTGAATAATTAAATTCTCAAACAATTTTTTCTTCAAACTCCCCAACCAAAATAGATTATTTTCTAACGAAACATTTTCTTTTTTCAAAAAACATAATATTTTTATTAAACGAGATAAATTTTCAACCCAAAAAGGTGAATTTTCAACAAAAGAGTTGAATTTTCGATAAAAAAAAAAGATTTCAGTCAAGAGACAAAATTTTATCCCACAATGTGGAATTTTCAAGCCAAAAAGGCGAATTCTCTACAAAATAGTTGAATTTTCAATTCGAAAATACAAATTTGCAACTAAAAAGTTAAATTTCAAACAAATAATTAAATTTTTTACCAACATGATAGGATTGTTAACCCAAAAAGACGAATTTTCCATAAAACATAGTTGAAATTTCAAATACCAAAAAAGACGAATGTTTAATAGTAGTTGATATTTCAACAACAATTTTTTTTATTTGAAAACAAAAACAGTTAGACTCTTCAAAACCCTTAAACAAAACAGATTAATTTTTAAACAGTTTCATCTTTTAACTAAAAAGATAAAATTTGTACGAAAAGCCATGAATTTTCAAACCAAGAAGGAAAATTTTTAACAAAAGAGTTTAAATTCCTACTAATAAAGATTTTTCAGTCGAAAACAAATCTCCAACGAATCTGTGGAATTTTCAAGCTAAAAAAAGGTGAATTTTTCACAAAACAGTTAAATTTTCAAATTAATTCGACCAAATGGTTGAATTTTCTACCAAAATAATAAAAATTTTAAATCAAAAAGACCAATTTTTCACAATAAAGTTGAATTTTCAAGCCAAGAAATGAATTTTCAACCAATTAGTTTATTTTAAACCAAAAAGATTAATTTTCTACCAAAAAATACGAATTTTCAACAAAACACTTGAATTTTTAACAAAAAATTATCAATTTTCCACAAAAAATAGAAGATAAATTTTAATTTAAAAACGTTAATTTTCAACCCAAAAGCGAATTTGATCAAAATAGTTAAATCTTCAACCAAAAAAATGAATTTTTAATTATGTAGTTCAATTTTCAACTAAGGAGTTGAATTTTCAACAAAAAAAATGAATTTTTAATAATGTAGTTCAACTTTCAACCAAGGAGTTGAATTTTCAACCAAAAAAGATGAATTCTCAACGAAAAATGTAATAGTCGAATTTTTAACCAAAAACGATCAATTTTTAACCAAAAATGGAGTAGTTGAATATTCAGCCAAGAAAATTAATTTTTAACAAAATAGTAGTTGAATTTTCAACAAAATAATTAAATTTTAAAAGTAAAATTTTCAAAAAAAAGAGATGAATTCGGAACTAAAACTATAATAGTAAACTTTTCAATAAAAGAGAATTAACTTTTAACGAAAAATAGTTGGATTTTTTCGAAAACAGGTTAAAAAAGTGGAATTTCTTTAAAAGGGGAAACGATAGTACGACGGACGGACATTCGACCGAAACTATAAAAATGTAGAAAATCTCTTAAAAGTCCATACCGAGGGGGAAACAAATCATAAAAATGCTTAATTTTTAACAAAAAATGATAAATTATTAACCAAATACCTACATTTTCAACAACAAAAAATGAATTTTCAATCAACAGTAGCTTTTAGAACCAAAACAGTTGCATTTTCAACTAAAGATTTACATTTTCACGCCAAAAAGACGAATTTGTTCGAAGACAGTTGAATTTTTAACAAAAAAAATTAATTTTTAACATAAAAAAAAAGACTTTTCTACCAAAAAAGATGAATTTTCTACCCAAAAATACAAATATTCACCATAACAGTTGCATTAAACAAAAATTTCAAACAAATAATAAAATTTTCGACAAAAAAAGAAGAAATCTGAAGCCAAAATATAATAGTAGATTTTTCAAACAATAAGAATTAATTTTCAACAAAAAATAGTTGATTTTTCATAACAAAAAGGCGAATTTTCTACAAAACAGTTAAATTTTAAACCCCAAAATATGAATTTTCAACAATAAAATTAATTTTTAACCAAATAGTTGAATTTTCAACCAAATAGTTAAATTTTCAGTTAAAACAAGTTATTTTTAAGCAAAAAAAAAAGAATTAAAAAAAAAGAAGTACAATTTTCAACCAAAGTAATGAATCTTTAACTAAAAAATTAATTTTCAAGAAAGTCGTTCAACTTTCAAACAAGAAGATGAATTTTCAACCTAAAAAAATGAATTTTGCAAAATACAATAGCTGATATTTCAACTAAAACAAATTAATTTTAATTCCAAAACACTTAAATGTAATCAAAATAGACCAATTTTCAATAGAATAGTTAATTCTTCAACTAAAACCGATTAGTTTTCCAACAAACAGTTGTATTTTCAACTAAAAAATTGATTGTCTACCAAAACATTAATTTATAGCATGATACATGAATTTTTAACAAAATAGTTGAACCAGAAATATAAATTTCATAGATAGATTAAATAAATTTTCTTTTTCTTTTAGATAAAATCTAAAATGAGATGGATTAAAGTGACCAAAGTCCTTTTTTTCATTAAGATAGAAGAATGTACCTATTTTCTGAATAAAGAAGAATAAAAGTGTGAATAGTAAATTAGAGGACATGATTTAATAAAATGAATATAAATTTACTCAACGCGCCTATGTACACGATTCCACTTCTTTCTATTTCTCGTTAACCTCAACCACTTCCTAGATATCAGGTTCTTCTATAATACTTTTTAAATCTTTTTCACTGTAATCTGACAAATTATTAGATCTTCTTCTTGGCTCTTCCTCTTCCTCAGGGACCCAATTTCGCTTCAAATAATCGAGCATGGGAAGAGGTTTCATAGACCTCGTAGCTTTTTCGATTTTCTGAGTGAGAATAACTTCCAAAGGATGGGCAACGAAGTTTACAACTCTGCAATCTTTGGGACTTCCAACCCTAGCAGTTCTTCCGCACCTGTAATTATATATTATCAAAATTAAAATTTGGAAATTTAATCACGAAAAGGAACTATTTACAGTTGTATTATTATTTTTATTTTATATTATTATTCAAGGTGTCTACTGTCTACTCAAATCCTGGAAAAAAATTCCCTGACAATTCCAGGTATAATTTTTCATATTCCAATAAAATATTTTGCATTTTTCTAAAAAAATCTACTCGGAATATCTATACAGTTTTGCGAGTTTATTATCAATTATGTTTCTTCAATTTCAAGGGATTTAAATAATATGTTTAATTTAGAAATCTTTGGCAAATTATATGACAAAATATTCTTAAATATATGAGAACCATTGATTAATTAAATAATACTAAATAAATCATTAATTATTTCTTGAATTTTTGTCCCTGAAGTACATGAATTTGAATAATAAATCAAACAAGTTTGTTATTTTATCCTCTTATAATTAAAATTCAGTGCAGATTCAGGTGAAATTAATGCGGGTGCTATATTAAATTAAATTTAAACCAATTCAAATTCCTAACTTTTCGAGTAAAAATATTGCATTTTCAAGAAGATAGATGAATTTTAAACCAAATAGTTGAATTTTCAATCAAAAAGATTAATTTTCTACCAAAAAAGACGATTTTCAACAAAATGCATGAATTCTCAAACAAATAGTTGAATTGTCAACTAAAAAAGATCAATTTTCAGCCAAATCGTTGAATTTGGAACTAAAAAATATCAGCTTCCAATCAAAAATGGTATAGTTAAGAAAATTCAACTATTTTTTTTTAATTGGTATTCTTCGGCTCAATTTAACTATTCAATATTTAAAATTGAAATATTTTTTGGTCATAGTATCAACTATTACATTTTTCCTTGACAATTAATCTTTTCTAATTGAAAATTCAAGTACTTGGTTGAAAGTGTAACTACTCTGTTCAAAATTCATTTTGTTTGTTTGTTGAAGATTCATCATTTTAAAGAAAATTAATATTTTTGGTTAAAAATTCAACATTTTTTTTTAAATATCATCTTTATGAAATGGAAATTCAACTATTTTGATAGAATATTCATATTTTCGGGTTGACAATAAATGGAAAATTTGGTTGAAAATTTAACTATTTTATGAAAAATTGTTTTTTTTTTCTTGTTGAAAATTAATTTTTTAACTGAATACGTAACTATTGCAAGTTTTGGTTGAAAACTGAAATTTTTCAGTTAAAAATTCAGCTACATTGATAAGAATTAATTTTTTTAATTGAAGATTCATCATTTTAGTTGAGAATTCATCTTTTTGGTTGAAAATTCAACTTTTTTTTTAAAATACCATCTTTATGAAATGAAAATTCAGCTATTTTGATAGAATATTCATATTTTTGGGTTGACAATAAATGGAACATTTGGTTGAAAATTTAACTATTTTATGAAAAATTGGTTTCTTTGTTGTTGAAATTTTTTATTTTTTAACTGAAAATGTAACTATTCCAAGTTTTGGTTGCAAACTGAAATTTTTCAGTTAAAAATTCAGCTAGATTGATAAGAATTAATTTTTTTAATTGAAGATTCATCACTTTAGTTGAAAATTCATCTATTTGGTTGAAAATTGAACTATTTTGTTGAAAAATTGTGTTTTTTTGTTGTTAAAAATCCAACTGTTTGGTTGAAAATTCAACTATTTTGTGAAAATACCATCTTTATGAAATGAAAATTCAACTATTTTGATAGAATATTCATATTTTCGGATTGAAAATAAATGGAAAATTTGATTGAAAATTCAACTATTTTGGTAAAACTTTCATATTTTCGGGTTGAAAATAAATGGAAAATTTGGTTGAAAATTCAAATATTTTATGGAAAATTCGTGTTTGTTATTGACAATTATTTTTTTAACTGAAAATGTAAGAGTTAAATTTTCCAGAGATGAATTTGCTACACAATTCAACAGTTGAATTATCAATAGGCGACTTTTCTACAAAATTCAACTGTTGCATTCGATTTAACTAATTAAAAGTCGACCATTTACAAATTTAGAAGTTTAGAATTAAGCATTTTTAAATTTGAATTGCTGAAAAATGATACAATATCACATTTATAGCTTTTCAAATTAAAACTTCACATCTTTCAAATCTTAAAAACTAAAAATAGAAAAATAATTTAACAATTTTGAAAAAGCATTAATAACTGAATGTTTTTAATTAGTCTTAAATAAACCCATGCAAGAACTAGGTATTCAAAATCGAATTATTTTAAATTTAATAATGTTCCAAAGTGAACATTTCAAATTCATTGCCAAATTTCTTTTCAAGTGATTAAACTGTACAATTTATTTTGGCAATCACAGTAATATTGTTTTATGCTTGTATATTATTAATTGACTAGTTGAATCTAATTGTTAAATAATAATTAAAAATACCTATGGATGTATTCTGCTGTTTGAAGGGGAAAATCGTAATTAATAACATCTTTAGCGATTATGGTGTCCAATCCTCTCGATCCTGCATCGGTTGTGCAAAGAACATTGTATCTTCCAGTTTGGAATTCCTCAAATTTACCCTTTCTTCGAAAAATAGACATCTGCCCGTTAAGATGAATATTCCTCACATTAAATTCGTGGAGGAACATGCTCACATAATCACAAGTCACACTATCGTTGCTGAATATAATAATGGGGCATTTATTTGCAGCTTTTTTCTTTATCAATTTTAGTAAAGCCATTGGTTTCTGTTGCGGACCAAGTCTTAAAAATCTCTGCGGCACGTAAATACGATGCAACTTGTCCGTTGTTACTTCCTCCAACGAGGAGGGCTGAAATGAAAATAAAAATAATTATAAATTTGTTTTGTAATTCGTATTCTTCCCAGGCCTCCGACTCACTTTAGAAATCAAGAATAGTCAGGGCTCGGAACTGCTCAAGCTTCAAAAAATAGTAAAATAGTAACCATACTCTCAAAAAAGTAACCGGAAAGTAACAATGTGGAAAAAAAGTAACCAAAAAGAAAGATTTTTTACCAAAAAAGGCGAAGTTTCCATTGAAATTATGAATGTTCAACAAAAAAATGTATGTTCAAAAAGGTAGTTCAACTTTTAACAAAATAGTGGAATTTTTCTGACTAAAAAAGTTGAATTGTTAACGAAAAATGTAACAGTTGATATAATAACCAAAAAAGATTTTTATTTAATATCAAAAACAGTAGAATTCATTAAAAAAGGACGATTTTTCAACCAAATTGTTGAGTTTTTAAGCCAAAAAGACTAATTTTTACAAAGCAGTTGAATTTTCAAACAGTAAATATCGATTTTTTACAAAAAAGTTATCTTTCAACCGAATAATTGAATTTTCTACGAAAACAGGGGAATCTTCAACCGAAAAAGACGAATTTTCAACAAAATAAGTATATTTCTAACCAAAAAGATAAATTTTCAACAAAAAAAATGAATTTTCAAACAAAAGGGTGATTTTCAATCAAGAAGATTATTTTCTACCAAAAAAGACGAATTTTCAAATAAAATTATGAATCTTCAAAAAAAAATATAGTTTCAACAAAAATTGTTCCTTTTTTAATCGAATTTCAACCAAAGAAGATAAATTTTCATCGAAAAATATAATACATAGTTCGATATTTCAACAAAAAATTTAAATTAAAAACTAGCCATTTTAGTTGAATTGCAATTTTTATCAGGATTCATAATAATTCAGTTGATTGCCCTTTTTATACATTTTACATACCAACTAATTATTATTTTATTGTTATTCTCTTATTTTCCCGGCTCTAAAGTGCCAAATTTACTTTAAAATTTTGAATTTTTACATTTTTCACAGGTTTTTAAATAATACTATTAATAAATCAATTCACTTCGTTATTTCGGGTAAAAAATGTAACCAAAAGTAACCTTTTCATAAAATAAGTAACTTTTTAGTAACCGAGGATCTAAAAAGTAACTCGTTCCGAGTCCTATCTTATGAATTATTTCAAATGTTCGTTAAATCTTTCTGAAATCTTTTGTACTCATTTGAAATCATTGGAATCTTTGTGAAATCTTTGTGAAATCTTTGTGAAATCTTTGTAAAATCTTTGTAAAATCTGTTGAAATCTTCTAAAAAAATTTGAAATCGTATTAAACCTTTTGAAGTATTAAAAACCTTTGTTAAATCTTGGAATTTCTGTGCAATTCTCGAGAAATCTTCTGCAATATTCTAAAATTTTTGTGAAATCTTTGAAATCATTGAAATCTTCTAAACTTTTGAAATCTTTGTGAAATCATTTAAATCTTTGGGAATCTTCCCAAATTTGTTGCAACTTTTTGAAATCGTTTCAAATCTTTGAAATGTTTTGAAATCTTTTAAGCTTTTGAAATTTTTGTGAAATCATTGAAATCTTTGGAAATCTTTCCAAATTTGTTGCAACTTTTTGAAATCGTTTAAAATCTTTCAAATTTGTTGAAATCTTTTAAATCCGGTGTACTGTACCATTTTTGAGATATTTGAAATTCTTGAAATCTTTTGAAAAGCTTATGAATTCTTGAAAATATTTGTGAAAAATGTCTGAAATCTTTTGTATTCGTTTGAATCACTGGAATATTTAAAATCTTTTAAAATCTTCTAAAAAATGTTGAAATCGTCTAAAATCTTTGAAATCTTTGTGAAATTTTGAAAATGTGGAAGCTTTGAGAAATCTTTTGAAATATTAAAAAAATTTTGTGAAATATTTGAAATCCTCAAAATCTTTGTGAAATTTTTAGAAATATTTTGAAATCTTAATGAAATCATTGAAATATTAGTGAAATCTTGCTTTAATCTTTGTTTGTAAAATCTTGTGTGTTCTTTTGAAATCATAGCAATCTTTTGAAAACTTCTCAAATTTTTTGAAACGTTTTGAAATCGTTAAAAATCTTTGAAATGTTGGAAATCTCTTGGAATCCTTATAATTCTTTGAAATATTTGTGAAATATTTCTGAAACCTTTCTGACATCTTTTGCATTCGTTTGAAATCACTGGAATATTTGAAATCTTAATGAAATGTTTCTGAAATCTCTTGAAATCTTCTAAAAAAATTTTAAATCGTTTAAAATTATTCAAATATTTCGAAATCTTTGAAATCTGGTGTACCTTTTTGAAATCTTTATGGAAATTTTATAAAATTTTTATGAAATCTTTCTGAAATATTTTGTATTAATTTTAAATCATTAAAATATTTGAAATCTTTGTGAAATCTTTTGAAATCTTCTAAGCAGTTTTGAAATCGTTTTAAATCTTTAAAATGTTTTGAAATATTATAAATCTTTAAAATCCTTCAAATCTTTGGAAAGTTTTAAAATCTTTGTCAAATGTTCGAATTCTTTGTGAGATCTTTTAAATCTTATATACATGCGCCTTTTTCAATTCTTTGAATTCCTTGAAATCTTTATGAAAGAATCGAAATCTTTGGGAAATTTTTGTGAAACCTTTTAAACTTAGACATGCCTTTTTTGAATCTTTGAAATCCTTAAAACATTTGAAATCTTTGTGAAATAAATATATAGTTAAATTTTCAACCTACAAAGATGAATTTTCAATCCAACCCGACAAATTTTCTTTTCAAATAGAAGAATATTCAACAAGATGAATCAAATTTTGACGAAACAGTTAAAAATCTAGAATGAATGATTTTCTAGCTTTTTTCGTTTATAAAATACCCTTGTTTCGCGATATTACATGGAAATAAAATTATTCAAATGAACGAAAATTATTTAAACACGTGAAAATTAGGTAACAAATACGTAAAATATTTGAATTTATTCATTCATGAATATTAAGAGAAATATTACGAAAAATCCTTATTGCACTTGTATAAAGTAGTTTTTGGGGCACCATGAATGAATGCTTGTATTTTTAGATAAATTTGTATAGTTGCCAATCTTGTCCTAATTTTTATCAAATACTTTATTCATACAAAAATCTTCTTTTTTGTAGACTAAAAAAAAATCCTATTGGATACAAAATTATGACAAATTTTTTATATTTTCAGTTTTTGCTAGTGAACAGTAGAAAAAAAATGGTAACTTAAAAACCAAATTTTATGTTAAAGAAGGAGGGTCGATTTGGGCGGGTTTTGGCCTAATTTTTTTTGGGTATAAAAGTCTGGTTAGATTATTGAAAGTGTCTACTAACAATAATACGTCGATTGCACCCTAAACGGACCGTCCTCATCCTCCAGTTTTTCCCCGCTACCGCCTCAAAAACTGAAATAGCCATTTTTTGCCAACAGCACTTTTGGAGAGATTCGGCGCTGTCAAACTTTTATTTACTTAATAAATACTCTCGAAACTCATTGTTAACTATCTCTGCTCTTATTTCTCATTATTCTGCCATTTTACCCCGTTTTATGGGATGAAGGGGATAGTTTTACTATTTATTTACGAATACGTATACGGGATACGTATTCGTAAATAAATAGTAAAACTATCCCCTTCACCCCATAAAACGGGGTAAAATGGCCGAATAATGATAAAATTATTAGGAATCAATTGAAAACTATCTTCATCATCAAAGATATGCAACATTTTTTGAATATAAACGTTCTTATGAATCGCTACTGTAATACTTCCTTGATCTTGGTGATCATTAATTCTGGATGATTTTTTAAGAGAATTGCTTCAATTAAACCCTCATTCAATTACTTTTCGAACCAAGTTTTTGAATTATATTCGTTTAAAAAATCATTAGATAAACCCATAAAATGTGATCTAAATTCATCAATTTTATTATCAGGTATTTCTTAATATTGGATTCAATTTCTTTAATGATTTCAAGTAATTGAATGTAGTTTTTCCCCAAATTTGTTGCCAAAACCATCACCTGATCTCAAAATGTCAATAACTCTATGTGGAATAATCACATTAGAAATGTTCAAAAATTTTTGTACATTTCCTTGCTCTTTAAGAATGTACAAAAATGACCGATCAAGTTTAATATTATCTTTAAGGGCATTTTTATTCAGCTTTGTTTCCCCTTCAAAACATTCCTTGATAATAAAAGAGTGAACTCTTTAATAGTCAAATTTAAGAGAGATTTTTAGAAATTTTCAGTATTTATATCTAATTCTTCCTTATTTCTTTTCGAAATCAAAGCTAACTTTTTTATTAATATCAAAAATTTTCTTACGAAAAACTCCCTAAATTTTGCATTCGATCAAAAATTCTTGTTCTAAAATTGTTGACCTTGTCCTCCCATCACATCAATCCCATCACCCCAATTTCTCTCTATTTCAATAAAATCCATTTTCTTCACAAAAGCAATCAATTTCACAAATTTGAAAAAATATTCTTTGCTATCGTTTATTTTTGACCATAGTCAGCCGTTGTCCTCATTCACATCATTTCATCATTTTCGATCCTAAAGCTGGTTTCTTCGTTCCACGTCACATATGTGCATCTATTAATTTTTCTTCATCAAGCTCTTATTTTTAAACCAAAAGGGTCCCTTTTTTGAAGAAAAGATCCCTTTTTTGAGAGAGAAATTCCCCTATTTTCTCTAGAATGAAACTGCTGAACGACTCTGATCCCTGTTTTTATTTCCAATAGTAAAAAATACTGCTTTCAACTCACGTAAGTTTTGTGATGAAGATCTTTATTTGGTACTTCCTGCTGAAGGTAATCATCAAAAACTCTTTGCCTGAAAGAAAGAGTTTTTCGCATAAGAGAGAGAAAGAGAGCTTATTGCATCCTGGACGGAACTTATAACCGTAAAATAGAAGAAGAGGCTCCTTATTGTAGATACGGTGCTTATTTGGCCCAAGTCCAGGATCCATTCGTTCAAAATGTCCATTCCTCCATTAGGGGTTAACTCGTTAACTCTTTATTGCCTCGTTGTATGAAGCAGCGTCTTTCATCGTCATAAATTTAATGTTCACATTAAGTTCAGATTCCGCCAGTACTCAATACCAACCTGTCTTTAGCAGTTCAATCTGCTTTCCGGATTCAAGTATATTAATTTATAGCTTCTACTCTACATTGCCGAACAAAAATCCTTCTCCTTGGTTTAAAATTATCTTTTTTTTTTAATTTAATTTTTTAACTGAAAATTTAACTGTTCCAGTTGAAGGGTTTAGTTGAAAATTCAACTCGTTGGTTGGTAGCACAGGCACCAGAAAAAAAGAAAAGGTCTGGTCCACGAGAAGAGACAGACATTTCTATACGTTTTTGGGATCGCTGAATCTGAATTCGGGGTTGGTTTGACTCGGTCTGATCGCATTTCGTTCCTAATCTCAAAAAAGTGAAAAAAAGTTTTAAATTTTGTGACTTTTTTGAGGATAGGAAAGAAATGTGATCTGACCGAGTCAAAGCAATCCCGGATTCGGATTCAGCGACTCTAAAAACGTTTAGAAATGTTTGTTAGAAATTTAATGTAAAAACAATCTTTGTCGTATATATCTGAAATCTTCAAAAATCTTTTTAAATTTTCTCAGTAAACTTGAAAAATAAATATTAGTTCCAAATTTGTATTTTGTATCAACAATTATTTTTCCCGATCGCGATTGATGATGCTAGTCAGTATAGAAAAAATTACCCCAGACTTTTCTTCAACAAGAATTTATCGATTTTTTTATTAAAAAAACAACCATTCTTTAATTCTAGAACAAGAATTGCTTGAAAACATTTTTAAAGAATTTAAGGGATGGATTTTCTAAATGATATTTTAAAATGAATCTTATGATAAAATCACAACTTAAGAGTGTAAAACAGCAACCTAAAATTTTTTTTAGTCGGGTAGTTGAAATTGTAGAAATAAAAATTTCAAAACTTTAAAAAGTCGAATTTTTAGCATAAAAATCTCCATAACAGCACCTTATTGTTTAATTCTGACACACCAAAATTTTTGATACCTGAAAAAACCTGGAACTGTCAGGGTATTTTTTTCAAATCAGGGAATTTTTCCGTGAACGTGATTAATTTTTTAAAAAATTAGAATATGAAATTGAATAACAATGACTCTTCATTTGTAAAAGTAAATTTATATTACTGCTTTTTAACAATTTTGTTGACAATTTCCTTGTTTATTTGAAAGTAATTTTTCTAACTAAAAATGTAACTATTCCAGTTGAATATTCCATTATTTTAGTTAAAACGTCATCTCATTGGCTGACCATTGATTTTTTAACTACAAATTTAACTCTTCAAGATTTGGTTGAAAATTATTTTCTTTGTTTGAAAATACGTCTTTTTTGGAAAAAATTAATCTTCTTCATTGAAAATCCATCTTTTTAGTTGAAAATTGATTTATTTTAGTTAAAGCCTTATTATTTTAGTTGAAAATTAATCTTTTTGGTTTAAAATTCAACTGTTCAAGTTTTGGTTGAAAATTATTTTCTTTATTCGCAAATACATATTTTTTGGTAGAAATTAATCTTCCTGATTGAAAATCCATCTTTTTAGATGACAATTGAATTATTTCAGTTGAAAATTAATCTTTTTGGGTTAAAATTCAACTGTTCCAGTTGAAGGTTCATCATTTTATTTTGAAATTCATCACTTTGTTTGAAAATGTAAATAAAATTTTGAAAATTATTTTTTTTTTAACTGAAAATTTTCCAATCGGATATTCCACAATTTTAGTTGAAAATTCATCTCTTTGGTTGAACATTAATTATTTAACTTCTATTCAATTTTTATGAATTATTTTAATTTCAATTCAATGTTTGATAGACAAATTAGATTTTCTAATTGAAAATTTATCTTTTTTGTACCAATTAATCTTCTTGCTTGAAAATTTATCTTTTTGTTTTAAAATTCAATTATTCTAGTTAAAAATTCATCATTTTAGTTGAAAATTCATCTTTTTGGTCTAAAATTCAACTATAACAATTGAAGATTTATCATTTTAGTTAAAAATTCATCTCGTCGGTTGATAGTTTAACTAAATTGTTTAAAACTCTTTTTTTGATTTTTATTTATTAATTTTTTGTTTCTAAGTGAAAATTCAACTAATTGGGTAAAAGTTGAACCACTTTCTTTAAAATTCGTTTATTTTCAGGCTTAAAAGAAATCTTTTTAACTAAAAATGTCACTTTTTTATTTGTTGTTGAAAATACATATTTTCGGGTAGAAAATACCACTATTTTACAGAAAATTTGTCTTTTGGCTTGAAACTTCAAAATTTTAGAAGAACTTTTTTTTCTTGACTGAAAAATCTTTATTTATTAAAAATTCGTCTTTTGGTTGAATTCAACCATTTTTTATTTAAAGTTAAAATCTTTTTTGGTTTAAACATCAACTATAACTTGTTTTGTTAAGAATTCATTATATTTGTTTGAAAAATAAACTACTTAGTTTAATGTTAAACTATTTTGTAAAAAAATCATTTTTTTGTTGAAGATTTACCATTGAAGTTGAAAATTCAACTATTTATTCTTAAATTAACTTTCTTATTAAAAATTCATTGTGTCGGGTGAAAGATTCTTTTTTTCTTGGTAGGAATTCGTCTTTTGGCTTAAAAAGTGAATAATTTGGAAGAAAATTAAACTATTTGATTAAAAAAAAACTCTTTTATTGAAAATTCATAATTTTGGTTGAAAATTAAACTGTTTGGTTGAAACTGAAACTATTTATTTGAAAATATAACTGTTTTGCTATAAATTTAATTAATTTTGTTAAAAATTAATTGTTATATCTGAAAATGTAGCTATTCTATGTTTATTGAAAAGTTTTCCCTTGTAAGTTGAAAATTGAATTGAAAATTGTCTTTTTGTAGAAAATTAATATTCTTGGTTGAAAATTCGTTTTTTTTGTTGTCTAAAATTAGCTTTTCAAACTGAAAATTCAACAATTCCATTTTTAGGTGAAAATTTCTTTTTTATAGTTAAAAATTTATCTTTCATGATTGAAAACTATTTTCTTCAAAATTCGTCAATTCGGGTAGAAAATTAATTTTATTTCTTTGGGATTATCCATTTTGTTGAGGATTCATTTTTTTTTTTAAATTGGTCTTTCTTCGGTGAATTCAACTGGTTCATAATTCGTTCGTTGTTGAAAATTAGTTTTTGAAACTGAAAATTTAACAATTGCCGTAAAAAATTATAATTTAGACTTTGGGACAGATAATTTTCGTAAAAAATTTAATTTTTCAGTTTGGAACGGGGAATTTCCGTGAATAATTATAATTTTGATTTCGGAACAAGGAATTTGACTGAATAATTCTAATTTTGAGTTTTGGACAAGAAATTTCAGTAAAGACATACAATTTTGTTTAAGAATTTAGTTGACTGTCTAAGACATTAGGACTATGAATCTCAAACGATTTCTCAAGATTCCAGAATATTTTTAAATGTGCTAAAAGATTTAAAAAAAATTCTTTTTGCAAACCGGGATTTCTGGAAAAGAATTATAATTATGAGTTAGAACATTAGACAATTTTTGCTCATAAGAATAAAATCTGATTTAGGACAGAGAATCTATCTATGGTTAGAAAGATGTTATGTCCTTCACCACGACAACTCACCTGCCCGTTCATCGCAGCTCATTCAGAAATTTCTGGTGAAACACCAGAAATTTCACAATACCCTGCACAATTTCGGCAACCCCAATACAGTCCTAACCTACGGCCCTGTGATTTTATAGAATTAAATTTTGAGTTTTTTAATTCGTCAAAAAGTATTAATAAATATTTTTTAAAAAGTTTGTTAATCTTCGTAACTAGTAATTTTCCCCTGAGATTAGAAGAAACCTCTAATTCCTATTCTCGTATAAGTCTACAGAGAAAGTTGCCGTATGTGGTCTTGCAATTTTATTATTTTTCTTTTCCGACCTTTCCGTACATGCCCCTAATTTTTAAAATGTCCCAAACTCGGAAAATTTGCGGCAATATCCACGGAATCTCAAGGCACTTCGTTTTGTTTACCGTGAGTAAAGAAGCGGAAAACGTCGATGCCGGAAGTAGGTGGCGACACAGTGTGTGTTCGTACAGAAATAATATTGTCTTTCACTTGAAAGTCGGTGTTGCGAAGAGAACTGCAAAAAGATAGAACGAGAGCGAAAAGAAATAGAAAAATGACAGGAAATTGTGAAGAAGAGGGATCTGAGAAGGAAAACTCGGGTGCTTTTTCTTCCAATACGAGAGTGGATTCTTCGAAACTAAGTAGGCATCGAAGAACTATTTTTATTCAATTCATAAAAGAATCTTCCAGTATAAAAATTGCGCCAATCGTACCCATTCTTATTCCAGGAAATTTATTTCAGTAAAGAGGTAATACAAATATTTATTCGAATTCGGATTCGGGACTAATTAGCCCAATATTAATACAGAGCACCTTCCTATTCATCGCAGCTTATTCAGAAACTTCTGGTGAATCACCAGAAATTGCACAAAAAACCTTTCACGACTTCGGCAGCCTCCATACAGTCCAAACCTAGCGCTCTATGATTTTACTGAATTAAACTTTAATTTCTTACAAATATTTTTAAATTTATCAAGGTGTCTTCTCATATGAGAAATCTGGAAAACCTGGAAGTTTAATATTAAAAAGAAAATTATTATTGTACTGAATACTAAGGTGTACATTTATTTTATGTTTCAGGTACGTATGACTCATTCAGTGGATTACTCTCGGGATTACTTTCTATTTCTAAATAGAATTGGATGATCGTGTTGGTATGTAAATGATGGTATTGGAAAATTTCAAGCCCCTCAAATCAGGATTTTTTTAATGAATGAAATTGGTTAAACATTATAAAAAATTAAGTCCATTTTTACCCAGCATTGGTTTTTAGTTAAACTTACAATTAACACTAACTATATTTATTTCCCTAATTCAGAAAGAACAAAAAGCGGACCTAATTTTTTTGGAGAACTTCAATTTTACAAAATTATTGAATTTGTCAAACTCATAGATTTTCACTGAAATGATTATAATATTAGGGACATTTCCTGAAATTTGTACTTGAATGAAAAATTTTCCTAAAAAATTGAAAGTTTAGTTATGTAAATGATAATATAATTTTAGTTTAATTAAATTATTTTATGTATTGGCCTAAAATAGCAGAATTTTTTAAGAATTTGTTTCAAACAAGTTTTCAAGAAACTGCCCCTTTTTCTAGTTTTTTTGGCTTATATGTGAACTGAATTAATACAACGTATTCGGTCGAAAATTTAATTATTAATTTGTTAATCTTCTTGGTTAGAAAATAAACTTTTGTGTTGAATGTTGAACTCTTTTGTTAACAATTTTTTTATGAAGATTCATAATTTTAGTTTAAAATGTATCTCTTTGGTTGAAAATATAACTACTTTGTTGAAATTTTTCTTTTGAATTAATTTTTGTGATAAAAAATGTTACTATTCCATTTTCGGTTGAAGATTAATCTTCTTGCTTGAAAATTATTATTCTTTTTTGGTTGAAAATTCAACTACTTGGTTGAAAGTTGAAATAATTTGTTAAAAGTTAGTTTTAATTTAAATTCACTTTAGTTGAAAATGTAACTTTTTGTTAAAAATTCGTTTTTAAAATTTAAAAATTAATTTTTTCATTTGAAAATTTAACTAGTCCATTTTTTTTTTTGGAAATTTATCGTCTAGAAGATGAAAATTCAACTATTTGTTAGAAAGTCCATGTATATTGTTGGAAATTCGTCTTTAGGATTAAAAATTAATCTTGTTTGTTGAAAATTCATCCTTTTGATTGGGGATTCAACTAAATATCTGGTTGAAAATTTCTCTTTTTTTTTTGGTAGAAATCAACTAATTGAAAGTTCCTTTTTTTAAATGAAAATTAATTTGCTAATCTGAAAATTTTGACAATTCTATTTCAGGCTTAAAGAATGTTTTTTTTTCAGTTGAAAATTAAAATATTTGGTTTAAAATTTATTCTTGTTGATTGGTAATTCATCTATTCGGTTGAGGAGTCAACTATTTTGTTAAAAATTCGATTTTTTTTCATTTAATTCAGGTTGTTGAAAATTTGTCTTTTGGTAGATAAATAATCTTTTATGGTAGAAAAGTCATCTTTCTTGGTTAAAAAGGTTTTTCAAAAATGCATTTTTTAAGTTGAAAATTCATTATTTTAGTTTAAAATTTATTATTTTGTTGAAATCTTTTTTTAGAATTAATTTTTGTGATCAAAAATGTTACTATTCCAAATTCGGTTAAAGATTAATCTTCTTGCTTAAAAATTATCCATCTTTTTTGGTTGAAAATTTATTTACTTGGTTGAAAGTTGAAATAATTTGTTAAAAGTTTTATTTTTAATGTCTCTTTGATTAAAAATGTAAATTTTTTGTTAAAAATTCGTTTTGAAAATTAAAAATTAATTTTTGTATCTGAAAATTTAACTATTCCATTTTTGGTTATTTTATTTAAAAATTCAATTCTTTTGTTCAAAAATTAACTTTTTTGTTGAAAATTCAACTATCTGGTAAAAAAGTAAACTATGTGATAGAAAAATAAATTTACTGTTGAGAAATCATATTTTCGGGGTTAAAAATCGATTGTTTCAAAGATTTTTGTTTGAAATTCACCTCTTTGGTTGAAAATATAACTTTTTTGTTGGAAATTCGTTTTTTTGGATGAAAAATTAATTTTTGTATCCGAAAATTCAACTTTTTCATTATTGGTGAAAATTATTTTTTTATCTGAAAATTTCAGAATCCTATTTTAGGTTCAAAAAATGTGTTCTTTTTTTTAGTTGAAAATTAAACTATTTGGTTTAAAATTGATCTTTCGTGATTAAAAATTCATCTATTTGGTTTAAGATTCAACTATTTTGATAAAGTAATCTGTTTTTGTTCAAATTTCAACCATTTTGTTATAAATTCGTTCTTTTTACTCAAAAATGCAACTGGTTTGCTAATCATTAATTTTTTGTTATTAAAAATTTATCTCTTTGAGTAGAAAATCTGTTTTTGGTCAAAATTCAACTTTTTTGTGAAAATTCGTTTTTTTTTTCATTTACTTCAGCTGGTTATCAATTCTTCTTTTGGTAGATAAATAATCTTTCAT
>JAABKJ010007545.1:253639825-253783523 GCA_011634705.1 Andricus grossulariae | reverse complement strand
CTTTTTTGGTTAAACAAGTTTTCCAAAAATGCATTTTTTTTATTTGAAAATTCATTATTTTAGTTAAAAATCCAATTCTTTTGTTTAAAAATGAACTTTTTTGTTTAAAATTCACCTATCTGGTAAAAAAAGTAAACTCTTTTTTATAGAAAAATAAATTTTCTTTTGAAAAATCATATTTTCCGGGTTAAAAATCGATTGTCTTAAAGATTTTTGTTCTAAATTCACCTCTTTGGTTGAAAATACAACTTTTTTGTTGGAAATTCCTTTCTTTCGGATGAAAAATTAATTTTCGTATCTGAAAATTCAACTTTTTCATTATTGGTTAAAATTATTTTTTTATCTCAAAATTTCACAATCCAATTTTAGGTTCAAAAAATGTGTTTTTTTTAGTTGGAAATGAAACTGGTTTAAAATTGATATTTTTTCATAAAAAACTCATCTATTTAGTTTAAGCTTCAACTATTTTGTTAAAAATTCCTCCCTTTTACTCAAAAATACAACTATTTGGTTGTTAATGCAACTGATTTGTTAACAATTAATTTGTTGTTGTTGAAAATTCATCTCTTTGTTAGAAAATCTGTTTTTCATTAAAATTCAACTATTTGGTTGAAAATCTCCATATTTTCCATGTTTTAAGAGAATTTTTGGCTAAGTTACTTTTCGGGGGGGGGGGGGGCAAAGACAAAACTATAGTAAAATTCAACTGTACGAACTGTCAGGAACATTACCTGTCAAGACCACTTTTTTTTTTTAATACGTCGCAATCAAGTCCAGGCGATCTATTCTGGAATCACCCCCCCCCCCCCATGTAATTTTCCGTCTATCTTTCGTCGGGATATTTCAGTCTCAAATTCCTATTTTGTCCTTTTATTTTTTTCTTTATGAAGGCTCTTTTCAATATTTTTGTAGGATCAGGTTGCTGGACCTTTCTCTATTTTGTGAAATTTAAATTTCCTTGTAGGATTATTTTTAAATCCTTCTTCATGAATGTAGCTTCACGGAAATTGAGTGACTTCAAAGGGAGAAGCTCGCCCTGCAGAAAAGAAACTTTAATTTCCCAACGGAAATACTAAAGCAATTCTGAAAATTTGTAAAAAAAAAAAGATTAAAAAATTGGTCATATTTTTTTAGTAATATTAGGGATCACAGTCTTTCATCTATTCCCCTGCGTTTCCCTTTTTTTTCGAAGTCCTCCTTTGTCCCTTATTTTAAAATACAATTTTTGAAAGTACAACTTAAAGAATTATTTTTTTATAACAAGCTGAAATATCTCAAAACGTGTTGATCATGTGAAAACTACAAGCAATTGGAACAATTGGAAAATATATAGTAATTTGATGAAAAAAATTCTATTAAAAAAAATGGATTTTTTCAAGTTGATCAATTTCAAATTTAAATGTACATACTAATTAATCTAACGAATTAATTAATTTTAATATTATTTAATTTTAAATAATAATTAATTATTCAAAGACCTTGATTATATTTAAGGTTTAATTTTAATTAATTAAATAATTAATTAATCAAATGACTAGCTCATTTTTTTGGATTGCAAATTCAACTACTTTAGTAGTAAATTAACTTTTTGTTGGAAATTCATATTTTGGTGTTGAAAATTCAACTTAAATCTTTCCTGATAAAAAATTCAACTTTTTTTGGAAATTCCTCTTTTTGGTAAAATTTAACTGCTTCTGATTAAAAATTAAAATCTTTTTGGTTGTAATATCTACTATTACACTATTTCTTGAAAAGTCATTTTTTTTGTTAAAAATTTGTTGTAGAAAATTAATTTTTTCAAATTTAAAATTTAATTATTCCAGTTGAAAAATTTTTATTTTAAGTTAAAAATTCGTCTTTTTTCGTAGGAAATTAACCTATTTGGTTTGAAAGTTTCTCTTTTTATCAAAAATGTAACTGTTTGGTTGAAAATTAATTTTTTTGTTCAAACATTCACATTTCGGGGTTAAAAATTCATCTGTTTTATAAAAACTTCGTCTTTCGGCTTAAAAATAAACAATTTGTATTAACTTTTTTTCTCTCTCTCGACTGAAAAATCCTAATTTGTTAAAAATGCGCCTTTTAAGTTGGAAAAATCAGCATTTTAGTTAAAATTCACCTCTTTGGTTGAAAATTGGACTTTTTTGTTAAAACTAATTTTTTTGTTCAAAATTTATTTTACTACTGAAAAATCAACTTTGCCATTTTTAGTGGAAAGTTTATCTTTTTTTAATTGAAAATTGAACTATTTGCTTGAAAATTCAATTTTTGTTGGTTGCATTGAATAATTTTTTTAATTTAAATTTGAAGTTGTTTTATACCGTTTTTTAAAATATTCTATGTTAAAAATGTTACAAGATTAAAATGCTGGTCTTTGAATTTTATTGGTCACGAAAATGAAAAATCGGTCAGGAAAAAGTCTAAGAGTTAGAAAAATGAAGTTTGGCAGCCACCCTGTTTTATTAATGAACAGATATTATTTAAAAATCGTTCAAAATTATTTTAAAATATCTTTCTCATAATAAGATTGTTTCCTATCCTAAATTCAAAAATTAATCTTTTCCCTTTTTTTTAGGCTCTGATCCATGAAATGTTAAAACAAGTGATTTCAAATAATTAAAGTTGAACTAATGCGTTAAAAATTAGTTTTTTTATTGAAAAATCACCGATTTTGATGTAAATTAACTTTTTTGTTGAAAATTCACATTTTCGGTTCAGAAGTTCACTATTTCATAGAAAATTCATTGAATTCAACTGCTTTTTATTTGAAATCCAAATATTTTTGGGTTTGAGAGATCAACTATTTTTCTTTGAAAATTCAGCTACTTAGATAAAAGTTGAACTACTTTGTTAAACATTATTTTTTTTTTTGCTCAAAGGTTCATCGTTTTAGTTCAAATTCGTTTTTTTTTTTTTTTGAAATGAATTTTTTTCTCGGAAAATTTAATTACTTCATTTTTGATTGAACATCAATCTTTTTCTCTGTATTTCGTTGAAACTTTTTTTTTTTGGTTGAATATTAATATTTTTATGACTAATTTTATTCACCTTTTTGGTTGAAAATTCAACTATTAGGTTGGAAATTCCATTAAAAATTAAAATATTTCATTAAAACTTCTGGTATTTTGTTAAAAATTTAACTATTCCACCTTTCATACAAATTTTTTTTTAACATTTAATATTTTTGATTGAAAATTTATTCTATTTTGTTAAAATTAATTTCTCTATACTCAAATTAAATTAGTCAGTTTTTTGTTGAAAATTTATCTTTTTTAGTTGAAAATTCACCTATTTTGTTGAACATTTGTCTTTTTTTGGTAGAAAATTCATCTTCTGGGTAGAAAGTTAAATTTTATGGTTACAAATTTATTTTTTTGTTTGAAGATGCATAATTTATTTAAAAGTTCATTTCCATGGTTCAAAATTCAACAAATTTGATCATTTTTCAGCATAAATGATACAGTTGATGATTTGTTTAAAAAAAAATTTCCCCTGGTAATCATAAAAATTTATTATTGTCTGGAATTAATGACACAATGAACGAATTTTGAGAGTAATATATTTTTTCAAACGATACTTGGCAATTATTTAAACAATTTTTTTCCCCTGTATATCATGAAAAGTTACTACTTTCTGAAATCCGTAACGCAGCTAATGAATTCTGAAATAAGTGATATTTTTTTCAAGGAATGTTTATAATTATTTTAACAACTTTAATTTGCTTAAACAATTTTTTTCGCATGTAAATCTTGAAAATTTACTATTTTCTGGAGTAATGAACGCAGTTAATGAATATTAAGAGTGATATTTTTTGTGGCATACATTTTGCAATTATGTAAATAATTAAGTCATTCACTTGTGTGTTCTTGTAGAAAAGAGGGAGAAAATTCTAGTTTTTTCGAATCTCTTACAGTTTATTTTAATATGTAGTATTTTTCTCTTAGAATACACTTAGAAAGTCGCGTTTTTTCTGAATTTTTCAACTTACTTTCAACTTTTCAGCTGTATCGAGGTAATAATCAAATAAACATAAGAAAAATTATTGTTTAAACAATGCATTATTATTTATAACAATATTCTCTTAAAATATTAAGATACATAAAGTATCCCTTACTTTATGTACACTATATACAACTATATACATCTTATATTAATAACTTAATAAAACATATATACACTATATACCTACACGATACCCAACAATTTACATATATAAACTTCATACGCACAAAACTCCTGCCCCGCCTAAAAGTGGCAACTAATTTTCAAGTATTCTGATTCATTCTCAATAAGTATGCGCATATGTGCATATGTGCATTTGTGATTTACTTTTGCTTTAAATTGCGAAATGATCTCAGGTCCTCTTCATTCGATATTTTGTCCAAGGTACCATATTCAAATACAACTATTCCAGTTAAATATTCATCATTTTAGTATAAAATTCATGATTTTAGTTGAAAATTCAACTACTTGTTTGAAAGTTGGATTCTTTTGTTGAAAATTAATTTTTTTGGTTAAAGATTCATTATCTTAACGGAAAATTCATCTCTTGGGTTGAAAATTCGTTTTTTTGGTTGTTTAAAATTAATGTTTTTAATATATAATTTTACTATTCCTGTTGAATATTCCGTAATTTTTGTTAAAAATTCATCTCTTCCGTTAAACAGTAACTTTTTTAACTCAGAAATTGACTATTTAATTTTTGGTTGAAAATATATCCCTTTTAGTCGAATATTCATGTATTTTGTTTAAAATTCAACTATTAATGTTGAAGGTTCAACATATTAATTAAAAATTCATCACTTCGGTTCAAAATTGATATTTTTTAGTTGCAAATTCAACTATTTGGTTGAAAATTTACCTTTTTAGTTGAAAATTTATATTTTTATTTGAAAATTCATGTAATTTGGTGAAAGATAGTCTTTTTTGGTAGAGAATGAATCTTCTTGTTTGAAAATCCACATCTTTTGTTCAAAATTCAACTATTCCAGTTAAAAATTCATCATTTTAGTTGAAGATTCATGATTTTAGTTGAAAATTAAACAACATGGTTAAAGTTAAATTCTTTTTTTTTAATTTATCCTTTTGGTTGAAAATTTAACTATTCCAGGTAAAGGCTCATAATTTTAGTTAAAAATTCATCTTTTTGGTTCAAAAATTCAACTATACTATTTGAAAATTCATCATTTTAGGTGGAAATTCATCACTTTGATTAAAAATCTAACTTTTTTGTTGAAAATTCTTTTTTTCTTGGTTGATAATTAATTTTGTAACTGAAAATTTAACTATTCCATTTTTGGTTGAAAATCTATCATTTTTATTTGAAAATTCATGTAATTTGTTGAAAAATCGTTTTGCAGCAAGTAGCAAAAGCGCATTACGTGCGCGCATGCATGATTTTAGAATTTTCGAAAAATATATTTAATTTTGTGGATCAAGAATAACATTTTTTTTTTAATTTGAAATGTAAAATTGAATAACAATGATTCTTTATCTGGACAAATAGCTTCATATTATTGTAATTAATTATTTTGTTGGAAATTTTTTTTCCGTTTTTTTTTTGTTCGAAGTAAATTTTTTTAACTGAAAATTGAACTGTTATATTTTTGGTTGAAATTTGATAGTTTTAGGGTTAAAATTTATGTAGTTTGTTCAAAATTCGTTCTTTTTGATATAAAATTAATTTTCTTGGTTGAAAATTTACCTTTTCGCTTGAAAATTTAACAGCATTTGTGCAGTTTTTTCTCTCTTGACTGAAAAATCTGTTAAAAAAAATCTTAGTTGAAAAGTCGTCTTTGTGGTTGAATTCAACAGTTTTTTATTAAAAATTAAAATCTTTTTTGTTTGAAATATCAAATACTACATTTTTTGTTCAGAATTCATCTTTTTTGGAATGAAAATTTAATTACTTGGTCGAAAGTTAAACTCTTTTGTTAAAAATTAATTTTGTTGTTGAAGATTCATCATTTTAATTGAAAATTCATCTCTTTGGTTAAACAATGAGCTATTTTGTTACAAATTCGTTTTTTCTTTGGCTGAAAATTAATTTTGTTCACTGAAAATTTAACTATTCTAGTTGAAAGTATTTTGTTAATTTTTTTTCAAAATTAACTTGTTTTAACTGAAAATGTAACTATTTCATTTGAATATTCTATCAGTTTAGTTAAAAAATCATCTCATTAGTTAAACTTAAATCTTTTCAAACTAAAAATTTAACTATTCAATTTTTTCTTTAAAATGATCTTTTTTGATATAAATTAATCTTCTTAGTTGAAAGTTAATCTTATTGGTTGAAAAATCATCTTTTTGGTTTAAAATTTAACTATTGAAGTTGAAGATTTATAATTTTAGTTAAAAAGTCATCACTCTGCTAGAAAATTAATTTCTTTTACCTGAAAGTTTAACTATTTCATTTTTAATTAAAAATTTGATCTTTTTTAGTTCCAAATTCATTTATTTTGTTGAAAAATCTTATTTTTGGTAGAAAATTATTCTTTGTTCATCTTTGTTTCAAAATTAAAGTATTCCAGTTACATATTCATCATTTGAGTTCAAAATTCATCTTTTTGGTTGAAAATAAAGCTACTTGGTTAAAATTTAAACTCTTTTGTTAAAAATACATCTTTTTGGTTTAAAATTCATTACTTTGGTTCACATTTTTTTGTGAAAAATTAATTTTTTCTAATTGAAAATTCAACTATTCCATTTTTGGTTAAAAACTGATAATTTTTAGTTCAAAATTTAACTATTTGGTTATAAATTGATTTTTTTTTCGTTGAAAATTCATTTATTTGGTTGATAATTCATGTATTTTGTATATAGAAATTTTGTGTATAGAAATAGTTTCGAGATATTAACCGAAAATGGCGCCATGGGATTTTTAATAATTTAATTATATATAAACTAAAATATTATTTTTTAAATTTCAGGTCCGATACGATGAAGAAAAGAAGAGAGTTGTTGCCGAGCCTCTCGAGTTGGCGCAAGAATTTCGTAAATTCGAGCTCTCAGCTCCTTGGGAACAATTCCCAAATTTTAGAAATGCGCCTCCGGCGGCAGAAGAAGTTTCAACAAAAAAGTGAAAAGATAGAAAATCTATAATATTAGAAGAGTTAATTTATTAAGAATTGTAAAAAAGGAGAAATATCCTGATTTTTGTTTTTATAAAAATATAAATGTTTACAATTCCAGTAAATAAAGGATGAAACAGCGTATTACTTCAACTCATCAATAATGTTAATGCAAAAAAAGGTTTGTTTCTAAATTCGTTTTAAAATTTTGTAGTGACAACAGTCATGCAGAATTAAGGGGTCATCCAAAAATATGAATTTCCTACCAAAATATTTGAATTTTAAATCCAAAGAAGACGAGTTTTCAACAAATTAAATGAATTTTCAACTAAAAAAGATCAATTTTCAAGCAAAAATCGAATAAATACATTTTTAGTTTTAAAAAAATTAATTTTAAACTAAAAACCGAATGTACAAACAAAATAGTTAAATCTTTAAACAAATAAATGAAGTTTTAACCAAATAGTTGAATTTTCTACCAAAAAGACAATTTTTCAATAAAATACATGCATTTTCAACTAAATAGTTCAGTTTTCAACTCAAAAAGATCAATCTTGAACAAAAAATGGAAAAATTAAATTTTCGGTTAAAACAATTAATTTTCAACAAAGAAAAAATGCATTTTCAATCGAAAGTGTAATAGTTGATATTTTCACCAAAAAATATTTTAATTTTCAATAAAAAACAGTTGAATTTTCAACCAAATTTTGAAGCAAAAATCGAATAGTTACATTTTAAGTTTAAAAATTAATTTTCAACTAAAAAACCGAATGTGCAAACAAAATAGTTTAAGTCTTTAACCAAAGAAATGAATTTTCTACTAAAAATTTTCAAAAAATACATGCATTTTCAACCAAATATTTCAGTTTTCAACTCAAAAAGATCAATGTTGAACAAAAAATGGAAAAAATAAATTTACGGTTCAAAAAATTAATTTTCAATCAAGGAAATATAAATTTTCAACAATATAGTTACATTTTCAACCAAAGTGATGAATCTTCGACAAAAAAAATTAATTTTCAACAAAAAGTGTAATAGTTGTTATTTCTACCAAAAAATATTTTAATGTTCAACCCAGAAAGTTTTATCAATCAACCGAAATAATTGAATTTTAAGTCCAAAAATGACGGGGTTTCAAGAAAATAAATTAATTTTCAACTAAAAAAGATAAATTTTCAAGCAAAAATCGAATAATAATAATAATTTTCAGTTAAAAAAATTACTTTTCAACTGAAGAACCCGAATGTTCAACAAAATAGTTAAATCTTTAACCAAAGAAATTAATTTTCAAACTAATAGTTTAATTTCCTACCAAAAAAGACAATTTTTTAACAAAATACATGGATTGTTAACTAAAAATAGAGTAGTTAAATTTTCAGTTAAAGAAATAAATTTTAAACTAAAATGATAAATCTTCCATCGGAAAAATGAAGTTTGAACCAAATAGTTGAACTTTTAACCCAGAAGATTTATTTTCTACCAAAAACGAAAATTTTGATGAATTTTTTTAACTTTTAACAAAAAATATGGATTTTCAAACAAACATGTGAGTTTTTAACGAAAAAGATTAAATTTCTATCAAAAAAGAGTAATTTTTAATAAAATACATAATTTAGAAAAAAATGTCTTTTAACTAAAATGCCCAAAAATATGAATTTGAACTAAAAAGTTTAATTTTCAACCTAAAAATATGAATTTTTACCAAAATAATTGAATTTACAACCTAAAAAATACGAGTTTTCAACAAACAAATCAATTTTCAACAAAATAGTTATATTTTCAGTGAAAAAGTTAATTTTCATCGAAATATTTAAATTTTTCAGTCAAAGAAATAAACTTTGAACTAAAATTATCATTTTTTAACAAAATAGTTGACTTTTAAAACGAAAAGATTAATTTTCTATGAAAAGACAAATTTCCAACAAAATACATGAATTTTCAACGAAATAGTTCAATTTTCAACATAACAGATGAATTTTTAACCAAGATGAAATTTCTATGAAAAAAAAAGATCAATTTTCCACAAAAAATGGAACAGTTAAATTTTTGTTTAAGGAAATTAATTTTTAATAAAAAACCTAATTTTCAACAAATTTTAATTTTCATCAAAATATTTGAATTTTGAACAAAAAAAAAAAAGGTTTTTCTAGTTGAAAATTAATTATTTTCAACTGAAAACGTAACTATTCCATTTTTTCTTGAAAATTTATATTGTTTTTGGTAATTAAAAATGTATTAGCTTTTCTAGTTCCATTAACTTTTACTTTCAGAATATTTTAGTTTCGTTACTAAATACTTTCGGTAGTTTCATTTTTTTCGGTAATTTGAAATTTTGGTAGAAAATTGATCTATTTTGTTAAAAATTCATTTATTTCGTTGAAGATTAATAATTTTATTTAAACATTCATTTCCTTGGTTAAAAATTTAACTATTTTATTGAATTTTTTTTTTTAACTGAAAATATAACTATTTCATTTTTGCTTTTATCTTGTTATTGGCAATTAGAAATTTGAGGAATTTACTAATTTCGGGATTTTGAAAATTCTAGTTTGAAATTTTCGGAAATCAGAATTTTCTGAGTTAAATTAACTTCTACTTTCGGAATATTTCATTTTTTTTTAATATTTGCACTAGTTCTATTTTTTTCGATAGCTTGAAATTTCGGTAAACAGTTCAATTATTTGGTTAAAAATTAATTTTTTTGGTTGAAGATTCATTATTTAGGTTAAAAATTAATTTCTTTTAGTTGGAAATTATTTTTTTTAATTGAAAATTTAAGAAATAAATACCATTTTTGCTTCATAATTTATCTTGTTTCTGATACTTAGAAATTTCGGGAATTTACTAATTTCAGAATTTTGAAAATTTTTGTTTCAATGTTTCGGAAATTTAGGAGTTTTTCTAGTCATTGATTTTTACTTTAAATTTAAATTTCGTTACTAAATATTTTCGGTTATTTCATTTTTTTGGGTAATTTTAAATTTTGGTAGAAAATTCATCTTTTGAGTTGAAAATTTAACTATTTGGTTAAAAATTCATTTTTTTTTTTTTTTCGTTGAAGATTCATCATTTTAGTTAAAAATTCATTTCCTTGGTTGGAAATTAAACTATTTTATTGAAAATTAATTTTTTTAAACCTAAAATGTAACTATTCCATTTTTGCTTTAAAATTTATCTTGTTTTTTGGCAATTAGAAATTTGAGGAATTTTCTAATTTCGGAATTTTAAAAATTCTGGTTTGAAATTTTCGAAAATCTGAATTTTCTGAGTTAAATTAACTTTTACTTTTGGAATGTTTCAATTTAGTTGCTAAATATTTTCAGTAGTATCATTCTTTTCGGTAATTTAAAATTTTGATAGCTAATTCATCTTTTGAGGTAAAAATTCAACTCTTTGGTTAAAACTTAATTTTTTTTTGGTTGAAGATACATCGTTGTAGTTGAAAATTCATTTCCATGGTTGAAAATTTAACTATTTTATTAAACATTAATTTTTTTAACTGAAAATTTAACTTCAATTTTTGCTTTAAAATTTATATTGTTTTTGACAATTAGAAATTTGAGGAATTTACTAATTTCGGGATTTTGAAAATTCAGGTTTGAAATTTTCGGAAATCTGACATTTCTTAATTTTTTTAGTCAAATTAACTTTTACTTTCGAAATTTTTTTTTTTTTTTTAATATTTGCAGTAGTTCTATTTTTTTTTGGCAACTTGAAATTTCGGTAAAAAGTTTAAATGTTTGGTTAAAAATTCATCATTTAGGTTAAAAATTAGTTGTTTCTTTTCTAGTTGGAAATTATTTTTTTTAACTGATTTCAATTTTATGGAAATTTAGGAGTTTTTCTAGTTCCATTGATTTTTACTTTCGGAATATTTAAATTTCGTTACTAAATTTTTCGGTACTTTCATTTTTTGGGTAATTTGAAATTTTGGTAGAAAATTCATCTTTTGAGTTGAAAATTTAACTATTTGGTTACAAATTCATTTGTTCAGTTGAAGATTCATAATTTTAGTTAAAAATTAATTTCCTTAGTTAGAAATTTAACTATTTTATTTAAAATAATTTTACTGAAAGTGTAACTATTCAATTTTTGCTTTAACATTTATCTCATTTTTTGGTAATAAGAAATTTTACGGATTTACTAATTTCGAGATTTAAAAAAATCGGGTTTCAAAGTTTCGGGAATTTCGGAATTTGTTAAATTAATTGGAAAAAAAGTTTAATAACAAAAATTCCATAGACTTCAAGCCGAATTAAACAAAAACTTTTTTTAAATTCAATCTTCCGAAATTCTAGAAAATTCTTCATCCTAAAATATTTTAAGCGCTTTCAAACCCTTTAAATTAAATATACTAAATATTTTCGGTAGCTTTTTTTTTTGTAACTTGACATTTTGTTAGAAAATTCATTTCTTTGATTGATAATTCGTTTTTTTTCTTCGTTGGACATTTTTTTCAACTGAAAATGTAACTTCCATTTTTGCTAAAAAATTTATCTTGTTTTTGGTAATTAAGAAATTTCCGGATTTTGAAAATTCTGGTTTCACAGTTAGGAAATTTCTTAATTTTTCTACTAATATTTTCGGTAGTTTTATTTGTTTCGGTACTTTCATTTTTCGGCAAAATTATGTTATCCCATATCATTTTAGCTTCTTCGGGACATAGAACTGTGAATGTTTAAAAAAAGAATTGACATTTAGAAAAGATTATTTTACATAAAAAAAGGGGTTTTATAATTACAAAAAAAATCGTGTCTCGTAAAATACTGTCCGAATCCGAATAAAATTTGCCACTCATTAAATTCCGAGATACTGGAATCAAACGCCTAATCCAACTTTCCTTCGAAACTTTTATTAATTATTAAACCTAAATAAAGAAAAAGAAGAGGTCGCAGTACAATAAATTAAAAAATCACTATTGGTCTTTTATCTTTTTTTATTGAATCCGGGATTAAAAGCTGAAACACAAAAGGAAATACACAATAAGTACATATTTTCTAAAATTAAAAATAAGAATAATGATTTTTTATTGGGGTTGTCTCCCCAGTGGCGATAATTGTGGCCTGTAAAATCAACCAACGTGGTAACATAGCGACACGATGGTCAACTTTTTTCAGGTGGATGGGATGCCAACCCCTACCAAGAGCCCAAAACCCACACTTTTTATTGAAAATATTGAAATCGAATCAGTAAGAAAACATTTCAAAATAAATATTCAAGGTGGCTGCAAAATTTCATTTTAAAAATTCCCCGATTGTTCCCCAACAATTAATATTTAAACAAATGAAAATTATATAATAATAAATAAAAAACTTTGACGAGAATTGCCTAAAAATTCAAGGTGAGTTTTAAAGGCTTTAGGATGAATTCAACAAAAAAATCATAAAAATCCATTGAATTGAGTAGAATTTAGAAGAATTCAAGTGAATTCCTATGAATTCAGGATAAAATAATAAATATTTTCAAGTCTTTTTAAATCTTTGAAACCCTATTTGATATTTCTTGAAATCCTGGAAAATTTATTATCTTGCGAACTTTTAAAATATGTTAAAACCGTATACGTTATGTTAAATCGTTCCATATCTTGCAAAATTCTTTACAACCGCATGAACACTTTTCCAAATCCCTTAAAATCCTGTAAAACTTTGAAATTTTTTTAATCTCTTGAAAATGCTTGGAATCTTTTAAAATAACTTAAAATATTTCAACTTTGAAATCCCTTCAAATTATTCAAATGAATGAAAAATTCTTTGGAATCTTTTAAAATTGCCTACAGTATTTCAATTCCTTTGTAATCCCATTAAATTATTGAAATTAATAAAAAATTCTTGGGAATCTTAAAATTGCCTTAAATATTTTAAATCTTTTGAAATCCCCTGAAACTTTGCAATGTTTTTAAAAATTCCTTAGAATTTGTAAAAATATCCTAAAATCTTTTTAATCTCTTCAAATTATTGAAATGAAGTGAAAATTCCTTGAAATCCTTTTAAAAATCCTAAAATAATTTGAAATCACGTCAAATTATTGACATCTATTAAAAATACTGTAAGACATTTCAAATCATTTAAAAATCCTTAGAATTAAAAAAAAAATATCGTAAAATATTGTTCAAATTCATTCAAATCACATCAGATTATTGAAATTAAGAAAACTGAAAAGATTATTTTGAGAGCTTTTAAAGTACTTAAAATAGTGTGAAAATTGTTTAGGTATTAAAATTATGTGTAGTCCGTATTTTAAAATTTATAGTCAGAAATAAAAAAGTGAAATGCAAAATAATTTTTTTTTTTAAACAAAATTTCCAGTTTTCTAATCTAATATTTTAAAAGTATTAAAAATGGACTTCAATGTTTATTTAAAGCGTTATTCTTTAGCCTATAAATTATCAAATTTCCTATTTATTTATCGCAGGTTCAAAATTTGATTATTTTGTTGAAAATTTATTAATTTTTTTGAAAATTTGTCTTTGGCTTGAAAATTCAACAATTTGATAAATTTTTCTTTCTTTCTTGAATAACAAATTTTGCTGTTTGTTGAATATTCATTTTTTTTTTTCGGTTAAAAATGCAACTGTACTGTTAAAAATTAACTTTTTGTTGAAATATTTTTCTTACAAATAATTTATGAAATTAGTAAAAATTCAAATGTTTGGTTAAAAATGAAGTTTTTTGTTGAAAATTTATATTTCCAGGTCGGACATTCAACTGTTTTTGTAAAAAAACAGTCTTTTTTGCTTGAAAATTCAACTGCTTCGTAGAAAAATTGCTTTTTAAATTGAAAATTAATTTTTTGCAATGAAATTGTAACTATTATATTTGTTGATAAAAATTGATATTGGTTAGTTTAAAAATTAAACTATTTGGTTGAAAATGTATGCAATTTGTTAGAAAATTATTCTTCTGATTTAAAAATGTAACTACTTGATTGAAAATTCATGTATTTTGTTGAAAATTCTTTTTTTTTAATTTAATTGTTTAAACTGATAATTTATGTAATTAGTGAAAAATTTAACTGTTCGGTTAAAAATAAATTTTGTTGTTGAAAATTAAACTGTTTTGTAGAAAACTCGTCTTTTTGGCGTCAAAATTCATCAATTTGGTAGAAAATTCAGCAGTCAATTGTGAGAAATGCTTACAGTGTGGAATATTTTTAAATGCCCTAAAATATTTCAAATCCTTTGAAATCACTTAAAACTTTTTAAACCCCTAAGAAAATTCCTTGGAATTTTTAAAAATGCCCTAAAACCTTAAAAATCATTTGAAAGCTGTTAATTTTTTTTAGACATCTTTTAAAATACCCCAAAATATTTCAAAAGAATTCAGAAATAGGCCCTGAATTCAATAATGGTTAACCCATGAGTTAGTTTATTGAAAAGAAAGTGACTAAGAGATCTTAATCAACTTTTGACATTTTTTTCTTCTTCAAAATCCCTGACTTTTCCCTAAGCTGAAGCCACCCTGATACTTCAAAACTAGGCAATTCCGATTTTGGAATCTCTTTCAAATCATAATCTGTAAGATACTTTCAAATCATAATCTGTAAGATACTTTCAAATCATAATCTGAAAGATACTTTCAAATCATAATCTGAAAGATACTTCCAAGTCATAATCTGAAAGATATTGAATCAGAAATGAAAAACCGGACTGGGTAAGATCTGATGGATCCAATAAAAAGACTGAGTCGAGAGCTCTGCGCTCACCGCTTTTTTTTAATCCTCTGGAACTTCGAGTTCTCCCGACTGGATTTCTTCGATTAAATCGTGGGGAGGTCTTCCTTCGACCGTGCAGCCGACAGATTGACACGTGCCCAAAATTTCCTTGACGGTACCGCAAAGTTGTCTGGACATGGAGCGCAACCTCATGGCCTTGGCGATGATGATTACGTCGTCGTAGGACAAGTTTCCGCCGTGTTTTTGGATCTTGACCTTCCTTCGGTCCCTTGGTGGTTCCTTCAGGGCTTTAATAATCAACGAGGCGGCTGAAGGAACGACTGAGATCGTGGCCTGTCTGTTTTGGATCGTCAACTGGACGGTGATTTTCAAACCTTTCCAGTCGCTCGTCGCCTTCGCGATGTCGTCACCAACTTTTTTTGGAGACTGAAATAAAAAAAGGACTGTTAGTTGAATTTTGTTATACATTTTGAAAAGATTCAGGTTAGAAGGCTTGAATTAAATTTAAAAACGTGTCAACACATTCGAGGTGTCCAGTAGGGTGGTCCAAAAAAATTATTTTTCTGATTTTTTTAAAGTCCCAATTTTTTGAGATTTTTTAAAAAATGTTTAGAGGTAAGGCACGGCCTTTAAAGTATCTTTAAAGTACTGAAGACACTAAAAAGTAATGTTTTCAAGGTTTCAAGGTCGCTGAACACCCGGACAATTATAACGGTTCAATTATGAAATTATTAATACATTTTTTTAATACTGGAAAAATACTTCATTTCAGGAAATTTCGATAAACTGAAGTTGAAGTTAATCTTATTATTTTATTGAAGATTCATCTATTTTGGTTAAAATCACAACTATTTTGTTAAAAATTAATCTGTTTTAGTTGAGGATCCAACTCTTTTGTTGAAAATTCGTCTTTTTCGGTTGAATTCAACTGTTTTTGGTTTTAAATTAAAATATTTTTTGGTTGATTATTTATCATCAACTTGAAAAACAATTATTCAATTATGAATCTTTCAACCAACGAGATACATTTTAAACCAAAGAAATAAATTTTCAACTATTGAGGAGAATTTTCAATAAAACAAAAAAATTTTCAACAAAATAATTTAATTTTTGACCCAAGAAATGAATTTTCAACTATAATGATCAATCTTCAAAACAATCAATTTTGCACCAAATAGTAGTAGAATTTTCGACCCAAAATATGATTTTTCAAGCATAAAGATAATTTTCTACAAAAAGACAAATTTTCAACAGAACATATGAATTTTTCAACTTAAAAAAAGATAAATTTTCAACTAAAAATGGAATAGTTATATTTTGAGTTGAAAAATGAATTTTTCACAAAAAAAAAAAAACGAATTTTCAACCAGAACAAATAAATTTTCCAGCAAAAATAGAATAATTACATTTTTAGTTGAAAAATAAATTTTCAATCAATGAAAAACAAATTTTCAACAAAACAGTTTAAATTTCAACCGAAGAAATTAATTTTCAACATTAATGATGAATCTTCATATAAAAAAAAAAATTTAACCAAATAGTTAAATTTTCGACCAAAAAGATAAATTTGCAACTAAAAAAAGACGAATTTTCAACTAAAAAAGATAAATTTGCAACCAAAAAGTAGAATGTTATATTACAAGTTAAAAAAATCCTTTAAAAAAAATTCAACAAAATAGTTCACTTTTACCGAAGAAATTGATTTTCAACGAAATATACATACATTTTCAACTAAAAAAGATCAAATTTCAACCAAAAATGGAAGTCAAATTTTTAGTTAACAAATTAATTTTCAACCAACAAAAAACGAATTTTCAACAAAATAGTTAAATTTTCAACAAAAGGAAGGAATTTCTAACATATTTCCACTTTCAATTCAGTAGTTGAATTTTCAACAAAAAATGTAATAAGATATAATTTCAGTTACAAAAATTTATTTTCCACTGAAGGAACCGAATGTTCAACAAAATAGATAAACTTTTAACCAAAAGAAATTAATTTTTCAACAAAATACATAAATTTCAACCAAAAAAGGATTACAAATTTTTATTACAAAAGTTAATTTTCAACAAAATAGTCAAATTTTTGACAACAAAAAAATGAATTTTCATGTACAATGATAAATCTTCAATAAAAATAAATAAATGTTGAACCGAATGGTTTAATTTTTGACCAAAAAGATGAATTTCCAACCATAAAGATTAATTTTCTACTAAAACAAATATTTTCAACAAAAAATGGAAGTTATATTTTGAGTCAAAAAAATGAATGGTTCACAAAAACAAACGAATTTTCAACTAAAGCAAATACATTTTCAAGCAAAAATGGAATAGTTAAATTTGTAGTTAAAAAATAAATTTTCAACCAATGAAAACCAAATTTTCAAGAAAACAGTTCAATTTTCAACCAAAGAAATTAATTTTTAACAATAATGACGAATCTTCAATGAAAAAAAAAAACAAATTCAGGGTGGCCACTATTTTTTCAATTTTTGTCTCCCGGCTTTCTCCCGGTTAATATTCGTGATTTCTCCCGGTTTAGAAATGTTTTAAAATCTTTGAAATCTGGTGTACTGTATCCTTTTTAAAATCTTTGGAATTCTTGTATTCTTTTGAAATCCGTGAAATCTTGCTAAAATTTTCAAAATCATTTTTAATATTTTAAAATGTTTAAAATATTGTGGAACCGTTTGAAAACTTCCGTAATATTTTGTAATCTGGTACACACTCAAAAACCGAGTGGTGAAGCCCATGAAAAATCCGTGATATGGTAATGGCTCATTTTAATTCTGAAACTGAATTAATATCGAAATTTTCAACTAATAATTTTTGTAATTTTTACGTTAATTATCACAAAAAATGTATACTTTAACATTCTATATTAGCGGAGAGGAAATAAAAAATTCATAAAATTATACACAATATTAAAGTCTGTTCAATGCAATCTATAAAATAATTGGTAAATTCTACAAAAAATTACTAGAAATCTCTTTATTTATTCTGTAATGAGTAAAAGATTAATTATATCTTAATAAATAAAAAACTTTTCAGTAGCAAGATTTCTTCTAGACGAGATGTTTCTTTCATAATAAACTAAAAGATTTAAATAACTTTTCGCATTTCAATAAAACAACTGTTTTAAATGCAAAAAAAATTAATTTAAGGTTCTCGTGAAAAATTTCAGACTTCACAGCCCAAAATACTCTCAAAACAGGGGGAAATAGGGTGATTTTTCATTCAAACAAAAAAGATTAATTTTCTACCAAAGAGATGAATTTTCAATGAAATAGATGAGTTTTCAAGCTAAAACGTCTTACGTTTTACAAAAAAGTTGACCTTTAAACCCGAAAAGATCAATTTTCAACCAAGAAAGATGAATTTTCGACCAAGAAGGTTAAGTTTCTACAAAAAAGACGAATTCTCGCCTAAAAACATACATGTTTAAATCAAACAGTTGCATTGACAACGAAACAGTTAATTTAACAACAAATGTAATAGTTAAATTTTAATTTGAAAAAATTAATTTTTTTATTAAATAAATGAACTTTTTAACAAAACAGTCGAATTTTCAATCAAATTGTTGAATTGTCTATTCATTTTTATAATTTTCGAGGCGAAAATAAGAATTTTCTGCAAAACAGTTGAATTTTCGATCAAGAAGATTAATTTTCTAACAAAAAAGACGAATTCTCAGCCGAATGCTTACATTTTTAATCACATACTTGAATTTTCAACCAAAAAAGAAACTTTTTCAACAAAACACATAAATTTTTAACCAAATAGTTAAATATTCAACCAAGAAGTTAAATTTTCTACCAAAAAAGACGAATTTTCCACAAAATACATTAATTTTTAACCAAATAGTTGAATTTCCAACCAAAAAGATAAATTTTCTACCAAAAACACGAATTTACAACAAATTACATAAATTTCAAAACAAATAGTTAGAACTTTTCTACCGAAAAAGATTAATTTTCAACAAAACAGTTAAATTTTCTAAAAAAAATATGTCTAACAAAATTTCTGAATTAAAAAAAAATATCAAACCAAACAGTTGCATTTACAACCAAATATTTAAACTTTCAAGCGAAAAAGACAAATTTTCAACAAAATAGTTGAACTTTTGACCAAATAGTTGATTTTTCAACCTACAAAGATAAATTTTCGAAGACAGTTTAATTTTCAACACAAAGGAAAGAATTTTCTATCCAAAAAGACGAATGATCAACAAAACAATTTAATTTCCAACCAAAATAGATTACTTTTTAACAAAATGATTGCATTTTCAACAAAGTAGTTAAATTTTCAACTAAAATGATGAATCTTCAGAAAAAAAAAGAATTTTTTACAAAGAAGTTTACCTTTCAACCAAGCAGTTAAATTTACAATAAAAAAATATTAATTCTCAACAAAAAATATATTAGTTGAGATTTCAACCGAAATAATATTTTTATTCAAAAACGGTTGAATTTAAACAAACAAAAAATGTAATAGTTAATATTTGAACCAAAAAATATTTAAATCAAAAACAGTTGAATTCAACCAACAGAACAATTTTCTAACAAAATTGAAATAAATAAAAAAAATTTTTAAAACATCGAATTCTCAATCAAAACAGATTAATTTTTGACTAAACAGTTGCACTTTTAACCAAAAGAGAAAAAATGTTAACCAAATTGTTGAATTTTCAAGCGAAAAAGAAGAATTCTCTAGAAAACAGATGAATTTTCTACCCGAAAATATAAATTTTCAACCAAAAAAGATGAATTTTTAAGCCAAAAAGACAAATTTCCTACAAAACAGTTCAATTTACAACTAAGAAGTAAATTTGCAACCAAATAGTTGAATTGGAAACTAAAAACGACCAATTATCAAACAAAAATGAAATGGTTTTAAATTTGAAGTTTAAAAAATTGATTTGCATTTAAGAAAAAACGATTTTTCAACCAAAGAGATGGATCTTCAACTAATAAAATAAATTTTCAACAAAGTAGTTTAATTTTCAAACAAGTAGATGAATTTTCAATGGAGAATGTTAAGTTTCTACCAAAAAAGACGAAATTACAACAAAATACATACATTTTCTACCGAATAGTTGAATGTTCATTCAAAAACTATCAATTTTCTACCAAAACTGGAATAGTTAATTTTTCAGTTAAAAAAATTGATTTTCATACAAAAAAATTCAACAACAAGAAATGATTTTAAACCAAAGAGATGGATTTTCAACCAATAAAATGAATTTTTAACAAATTAGTTTAACTTCCAACCAAGTAGCTGAATTTTCAATCAATAAGATTAATTTTCTACCAAAAAAAGACGAATTTACAAAAAAATACATAATTTTTTTACCAAAAATGGAATAGTTAAATTTTCAACCAAAAAAGACGAATTTACAACAAAATACATCAATTTTTTACAGATCAGTTGAATTTTCATATAAAAACTATCAATTTTCAGCCAAAAATGGAATAGTTAAATTTTCAGTTAAAAAATTTAATTTTAAAACAAAAAGTAACGAGCTTTCAGACAAATATTCAAATCTTAAACCAATAAAATGAAGTTTTAACAAAGTAGTTCATCTTTCAACCAAGCAGTTGAATATTCATCCAAACAAGATGAGTTCACATTGAAAAATTTATCAGTTGAATATTCAAATAAAGAATATCATTTTTTTCCAAGCATGGATTAGTTATATTTTTTAGTTAAGAAACTGAATTTTCAACAACAAAAAACACGAATTTTAAACCAAATAGAGGCATTTCAACCAAACGAGATGAATTCTCAGCCAAAAATATAATAATAGTAGACTTTTCAATTAAAAATAAATCAATTTCAACGAAAAATAGTTGGATTTTCTTATTGGGTTCTATTAATTCAGTTTGCTTTTAAGCCAAAAAAAAAATGAGAAAAAGGAAAAGTTTCTTGCAAAAATGGAAATAAAAGAGGAATTCTTTTTAGAAAAGGGCTAAAGACGGGAATAGGGGAAAGAGTGTGAAGCCTATAATTTTAGATTAATTTTTCATGGATTTTAATTTAATTTAGAGTAACCACCTTCATTTTCATTCACGACCTCCTCCTCTTCTTCCTCTTCCTCCTCCTCTTCCGGTCCGTCTTCCATGATTTCTACACTGTCCTCACCCTCCTCGACCTCGACACCTTCCTCACCTTCTTCTCCTACACCATCCTCTTCCTCCTCTTCTTCTTCGCTGTCTCCTTCCTCTCCATCACCATCGATTCCATTCTCACCATCAATATCGGGAGCCAAATAATACTGGAAAAAACAAATCAAAAATTTTAGTTAACACATTAAACCCTGGGGAGTTTCACAACATGCAGGACTTACTTATAAATTTAACTTTTTTTTGTTTGATTGCCAGAAATTCTTTCTACTTGACTAAAAATTGATTATGTTTTTCTTGTAAGTTTTCTGTCTAAATAAAAACTACCAACAAGTTTACCGTTGATATAAATATTTTATTAACACTTAATTTTCTAATAGAGCAAACATTTTTAACATCACGAAACGAATCATTTTTGATCTCTGATATATTTTTCCTTCACAAATAGCAGTTGGAGATGAAGTTTTCAAGTAGGCCAGAAAATTTTCTTTCTTTGAACCATCTTTAGATTTTTTTCGACGCCCAGCTTCAAATTAATCAAGAATCTTCTTTACCTTCCAACATTCAATTTTTTTACTGGAGATTTAGGAAGTTTTTTTTTTAGAATACTTGCAAACATTTTATTATTTGAAAAATTCTAGAACGACTGGCAAAGATTCCTCAAGATCAATGGATTCCAACATACTCTGAGAATTAAAGAATCATAAGTTGGATGCAAATCGATTATTATATTTTAAAATATACTTTACTTTTAAAGCGTCCACAATATTAGAAATTCTCGAAAGTAAAGGGTATCCAATTACTTTAAACAATTTGTAAACATGAATAATTTGAACCAATTTTTAATACCTGTAAGGGGTTAGGCCACAGGTCGTCTTTGATAAGTTCAGCGATTTCATCTGAACTTGGATCGCCATGATCCGCGAACCAGGTGAAAAACGTTCTGTGAATAAGCGGCCTTTTTCTACCCTTAAGGGCAGCCTTGGCCTTTGCGCTTTTCACTAAATCTGCGCCTTCTTTCCAACGAATTGTCGAGCTATGCGATGCTGGATCTCCTGCAAACAAGCAGGAGTTTCATTAGGGCTTTACGAGTTTTCCGATTCTTTTTAATTTTAGACTTGAAGAGCAGCACGTTACAAGTCACCAAGTACCAATTTGAAAAAAAGGTTTTTTTCGGCCTCTTTAAAAATTAAATGCTCGATACTTGGACACTTTTAATGTGCGACACTTTACTGGTAACTTGCCAGCACCAAATTTAAAATTTAGAATTTAAATTTATCATAATTAAAGACGTTAGTAACATTTGAGATTCAATAGAAAGAAAGTCAGGGTGTCTAGTGAGTAGGAAAAAAAAACTATTGTCAACAAAATAGTTAAACTTTCAACAACAACAAATATTTTCTACCAAAAGAGATGAATTTTCAAAAGAAAAAGGCGAATTTTCAACAAACTAGTTAATTTTTCAAGCTAGGAAGTAAGTTTTTTTTTTAGAAAAAAGTGAGTAGTTTAACCCGAAAAGATGAATTTGCAACAAGAACATTAATTTTCAATCAAGTAAAATTAATTTTCTACCAAATAGTTCAATTTTCATAAAAAATGTCGAATTTTCAATAAAAAAGATTAAACTTCAACCAAAAACAGTTGAATTTTCAACAAAAAAGTTTACTTTCAACCGAAAAAGAGAATTTTCAACCAAAATATATGACTTTTTAACAAAATGGTTGAATTTTCCACCACAAATGATAACATTAACATAATAGTTGAATTTTCAAACAAAAAAGATTTAAACCTCAACCAAAAACAGTTGCATTTGCAACCAAATAGTTGAATTTTCAAAACAAAAAGACGAATTTTCAACAAACTAGTGAAGTTTTCAAGCTAGAAAGTAAAATTTTTTAGAAAACAATTGACTTTTTAACCTGAAAAGGTGAATTTTCAACAAAAAAGTTCATTTTCAATCAAGAAAAAATTATTTTCAACCAGAAACAGTTCAATTTTTAACCAAATAGTTAAATTTAAAAGCCAAAAATATAAATTTTTTAGAAGATTGTTGAATGTTCAACAACAAAGTTAATTTTAAACCAAGAAAGAGAATTTTCTACCAAAAGATATGACTTCTTAACAAAATGGTTGAATTTTCAACAAAATAATAAAAATTTTAACAAAACAGTATATTTTCCACCAAAAATGATTGACTTGGACACAATAGTTGAGTTTTCAACAAAATAATTCAATTTTCCACCAAATAGTGCAATTTTCAAACAAAAAAGGTTAAACCTGAACAAAAAACATATGCATTTTCAACTAAACAGTTCAATTAAAAAAAAAACGACGAATTTTTAAACAAAATAGTGAAATTTTAAGCTTGAAAGTAAAATGTTTTAGAAAACAATTGACTTTTTAACCTGAAAAGATGAATTTTCAACAAAGAAGTTAATTTTCATTCAAGAACAATTAATTTTCAACCAAGAACAGGTTAATTTTGAACAAAACAGTTGAATTTAAAAGTCTTTAAAGACAAATATTTTAGAAGATAGTTGAATTTTCAACAAAAATTTTTATTTTCAACCAAGAAAGATCATTTTCAACCAAAAAATATGACTTCTTAACAAAATGGTTAAAGTTTCAACAAAATAATTGGAATTTTCAAGAAAATACATTTAATTTTTAACATAATAGTGTAATTTTCAACTAAAAAGAAAAATTTGAAACGTAACATGGAATACTTAAATTTTCAACCAATGAGATTCTGCAAAAAAAATGAATTTTTACTTCTTCATAGAGGAAGCTTTGTAATGGTAACATTTTCCAAAAAATTTTTAATTCATTTAATTAAACGTTTCTTAATTTAAAAATGTCTAATGCATTGTTCAAAACAATTTCAAAGTTCAAAGCCGAACGATTTCTAAAAATATTTATTGCATTTTTTTTAGCACTCAATAATATTTTAAAACTCGGTTTTTTATAGTAAAACTTTTTTCATTAACATAATTATTAATACACTTCATCAAAGAGGACGAAAGTTATCGTCATTTACATTATATTTAAAATAGATTTTTATAGTACAAATTTTTTCATTCTCATAATTTAAAGTTGATGCGAGAATAGAATAGATGTGTTGATTTGAGACGAATCGATTGACCTACAGATACATTTTATTGAAGATTAAGAAAGCTATGATAATACATAATATTTGAAAATACGGTTTTTTTAGATTGAAAATTTTTTCTTCAACACAATTCAAAGTTGATGTAAGAATAAAAATCGATTGACCTATAATATTAATACATTTTATTGAGGACTAAGGAAGCCTATGACAATGCATATCATTTGAAAAAAACATTTTTTATAGTAAAACTTTTTTCACTAGCATAATTCAAAATTGATGCCAGAACGGAAAAGATTTCTTGATTCGAGGCAAATCGATTGACATATAATATTAATACACTTTATTGAAGAGTAAGAAAGTCACGCCCACTTCTAATATTTGAAATATCTGTTTTAAACAGGAATTTTTTTTTCACCGATATAATTCGAAGTGGATGCATGAATAGAAAATACTTTTTGATGATAAATTTTCAAATAAAATAATTCTGACAATTTTTGTAAAAAAATCACAAAGCTGGGAAAGGGATAGAGTGCGACATAACTTTTCCGTTCCCTCTTCCAGCTCGAAAAATTACCACTTCAAATACAAAATTTGATTTGTCTGATTTGTCACTTGGAAACAATAGTTAAATTTTGAACAAAATAATTCAATTTTCCACCAAATAGTGAAATTTTCAAACAAAAAAGTTTAAACTTGATCAAAAAACAGATGCATTTTCAACCCAATCTTTAAATTTAAAAAATGACGAATTTTCAACAAAATAGTGAAATTTTAAGACAGAAAGTAAAATGTTTTAGAAAACAATTGTCTTTTTTACCTGAAAAGATGAATTTTCAACAAAAAAGTTCATTTTCAACTAAATAAAAGATCAATTTTCAATGAAACATGGAATTGTTCAATTTTCAGTTTAAAAAAATGAATTTTCAACTAAAAAAAGTAATGTTTAACAACGTAGTTAAATTTTTATCCAAGTATTTGATATTTCAAGCTAAAAAGATTTTAATTTTCAAAGAATAATTTTCAGTTCAAAATATCAATTTCCAAAAATAACAAAAAATACTTTTCAACAAAATAGTGAATTTTCCAACCAGACGAATTTTCAACTAAATGATGAATCTTTATTTGAAATAGTTCAATTTTTAGTTTAAAAAATTAATTTTCAACAAAGTATATCAATTTTTAACTAGAGATCAATTTCCCGCTAAAATGATGAATTTTCAACAAAATAATTACATTTTTAATAAAAAAATATGAACTAAAAATATAATAGCAGAATTTTTAACCAACAAGAATTAACTTTTAAACAAAAATAGTGCCTTTTCTTATTGGTCTCTATTAAATCAATTCACATTTAAGCGAGAAAACAAGAAAAGGTGGATGTTTCTTGAAAACCACCTGTTTATCAATGATAGCTCAAGTTCTTTTGATTTTATTTATATATGAGAGCTTCATTTTTTTCTCCTAACTAGGTTGAAAGCTATTGGAATTCTCTATATTATGAGCCAGGATGAGCTTATTTTACCATTTTTTAAATTACATATTGCAAAAGTAGTGGCAATTTCTATGTTCTCTAGACATGTAAATAAAATCTAATATAAAAAGCATTTATCAATATCCTTGGGATCATTTTAAAGAAAAATGTCTATAAAATAGCTAAGTTGAAACCAAAATTTTGAAAAAGTTCGAATATTTTTTCTGCTGAAAGGAATAGTTTTGCAAAATATACAAAACAAGTAATCTCAAGATTTCTAATATATTTATCTAAACTATCATTTAATTTTTATTATTATTTTCCTTCATACAGGTTTCTTTTATATAGAATTCTGATAGCTTTCAACCTCTTTAGGATAAAAATTTAAACTCTCATATAAATAAAATTAAAAGAACTTGAGCAAAACTACAAATAAAATAAAAAGATAACGTAGATACTAAGTAAAATTCCCGGATTTTTCCGGATTTCTCGGTCCGCTAGACACCCTGCAAATCTCTATAAAACGGTCCTCACCTGATGATCCCAGGTGAAATTCCTTGGTCAAAACGTCGTTTTCAAAGTAGGGATTTTCCTCAAAGTGGAAATTGATTCTATAGCCGGATTTTATGTCCTCAAACTCCTCCACCTCCAATTTATTCAAGTATCGCAGGGCCTCTTCTTCTTCCTCTTCTAGGATGTCAGCTATTTTTTTATTATTAACAAACTGCAATATATGTTAAGGAAAACTAAAAGATTGTTTTCACATTTATTGAGGAGCAAAACAAACATAATTTTACCAAGCAATTTTATGTAACAATGTTGAAGGCTTCAATTCAAAATTTGATTTGGAACATTTTATCATCTCGAGTGAAGTATAGTTTCTGTAACAATTTTTGAGATTAAAAAAAATATATAGCTCTAGTATAAAGATAATTAGATAAAATTAAATATACAAGGGAGGCTACTCAAACTTTAACAAAATTCTAGGCTATTTCCCGGTTAAAAATGCCTTTTTTCGCGGTTTAGAACTATCATTTAATACTAATTACTTTATTATACTAATTTTGAAAATAATTAAATATTATGGAACTTCAGGGTGAAATATATCATGTAAATTATTGTAAAAGTGATTTCAGACTTCACAGAGAAAATTCTCTCAGAGCAGGGGAAATAGCGTGATTTTTCAAGAATGAATTTTCAACCCAAAAAAAAAAAGAATTTTCAACAAGAAAGTTGAGTTTTCTAACTAAAAAGTCAAATGATTTAGAAAATATTTGACTTTTGAACCCGAAAAGATAAACTTTCAACAAAAAAGTTCATTTTCAATCAAGAAATATAAATTTCTAACCAAATAGTTGAATATTCAAGCAAAAAAATAATTTTCAACTAAACATTTGCAATCAAATAGTACAATTTTTAACCAAAAGTGATAAGCTCTGGACCAAAAATATAATTGTAGACTTTTAAATTAAAAAGAATTAACTTTCTATCACAAAAAATGATGATTTTTCATTCCAAAAGAATGAATTTTCTATCGAAAAAGATGAATGTTCAACAAAACAGTTAAATTTTCGACCAAAAAAGATGACTAACAAAATATTTAAGTTTTCAACAAAATATTTAAATTTTGAACTAAATAGCATATTTTTTAAACAAAAAAGATTAGTCCTGAACCAAAAATATAATGGTAAAGTTTTCAATAAAATAGTAGGATTTTCAACAACAAAAAATTAAATTTTCAACCACATAGCGGTATTTTTAACCAAGAGATTAGTTCTGAATTAAAAATACCATATAATAGTAGTCTTTTCAAATAAAAAAATGAATTTTCAACAAATTAATTAAATTTTCAATGAAATAGTGGAATTTTTAAACAAGAGATAAATCCTGAATAAAAATATGATAGTAGACTTTTCAAGCAAAAAATATGGGCTTTCTACCAAAAGGTGATTTTTTAATCCAAACGTTGAATTTTGTATACAAAAAGGCGAATGTTCCACAAAACAGTTAAATTACCGATAAAAAATGACTTTTTAAGAATATAGTTGAATTTTTAAACAAGTAATTATATTTTTAACTGAATAGTACCATTTTTAACCGAAAGTAATAAGCTCTGGATGAGAAATATAATTGTACACTTTTCAATTAAAAAGAATTAATTTTCCACCATAAAAGGTGAATTTTCATTCCAAAAGGACGAATTTTCTATCGAAAAAGCCAAATATTCAACAAAATAATTTAATTCTGGACCAAAAAAGATGACCTTAACAAAATAGTTCAATTTTCAACAAAATAATGAAATATTCAACTAAATAGAAACATTTTTAACCGAAAAAGCTAAATTCTGAGGATGAATTTTCTACCAAAAGATTACTTTTCATTCTAAATGTATGAATTTTCTATTCGAAAACATGAAGGTTTAACAAAATAGTTGAATTTTCGACCAAACAAAAAGAACTTTTCAACGAAATAGTTGAATTTTCAACAAAATAATTAAATTTTCAACTAAATAGTAGAATTTTTAACAAAGTGAGATTAGTTTTGAATCAAAAATATAATAATAGACTCTTCACATAAAAATAATGAATTTTCAACCAAAAATGATGACTTTAACAAAATAGTAGAATTTTTAACCAGAGATGAATTCTGAACCAAAAATATAGTAGTAGGCTTTTCAAGAAAATTGTCGAATTTTAAGCAAAATAATTATATTTTCAACCAAATAGTGAAATTTTTAACCAAAAGAAATTAATTCTGGATATGACTTCTACCCAATGATGAACATTCATTCCCAAAGTACGAATTTTCTATTCAAAAAGATGAATGTTCAACAAAACATTTGAATTATCGATTAAAAATATGATTTGTTAGGAAAATAGTTTTATTTTCAAATAAGTAATTGAATTTTTAACTAAATAGTAAAAATTTTAACCATAAGTGATAAACTCTAAACCAAAAATATAATTGTAGACTTTTCAATTTCAAAAAATTAACTTGTAACCACAAAAGGTGAATTTTCATTCCAAAAGGATGGATTTTCTATCGAAAAAGAAAAAATTTTATTTTAATTTATATTATATATTTTATTTTAAAATTATCGACCAAAAAAGATGACTTCAACAAAATAGTTCAATTTTCAACAAAATAATTAAATTTGCAACCAAATAGTAGAATTTTTAATCAAGTGAGATCAGTTCTGAATAAAAAATATAATAGTAGACTCTGCAAATAAAAATAATGAATTTTCAACCAAAAAATATGACTGTAACAAAATAATCGAATTTTTAACCAAGAGATGAATTCTGAACCAAAAATATAATAGTAGGCTTTTCAAGAAAACAGTCGAATTTTGAGCAAAACGATTGAATTTTCAACCAAATAGTGGAATTTTTAAGCAAAAGAGATCAATTCTGGATATGACTTCTACCCAAAGTACGAATTTTCTATTAAAAAAGATGAATGTTCAATAAAGAAGTTGAATTTTCGATAAAAAAAAGACTACTTTTTAACAAAATTGTTGAATTTTTAACAAAATAATTAAATTTTCAACTAAATAGAGGACTTTTTGACCAAAAGAAATGAATTGTGAATCCGAAATATAATAGTAGACTTTTCCAATGAAAAGAATGAATTTTCATTAAAAAAATATGAATTTTCATTCAAAAAATACGAATTTTCGACCAAAAAAGATGACTTTTTAAGAAAATAGGTGAATTGTCAACACAATGATTACATTTGTAACTAAATAGTAGAATTTTTAACCAAAAGAGATGAATTCTGGACAAAAAATATAATTGTAGACATTTTCATTTGAAAAAATTAACTTTTAGCCATAGAAGATGAATTTTCATTCCAAAAAGACGGATTTTCCATCCAAAAAGCCAAATATTCAACAAAACCTTTGAATTTTCAACAAAAAAGTTAAATTTTCAACCAAATAATTGAATTTGCGAACCAAGAAGACGAATCTTTTAGGAGACAGTTAAATTTTCAACCAAATAGTGGAATTTTTGATCGAAGGAGATGAATCCTCGAACAAAAATATTATAGATTTTTTAATTAAAAATAATTAACTTTCAACCATAAAACATGTATTTTCAAGCTAAAAAGATGACTGATACCAAAAAATGAATTTTCATTTCACAAGGACAAATGTTCTATTCAAAAAATGAAAATTTAACACAGCAGTTTAATTTATGACCAAAAAAGATGAATTTTTAACACAATATTTTAATTTTCAACTAAATAGTAGAATTTTGAACCAGAAGAGATTAGTTCTGAGCCAAAAATATGATAGTAAAGTTTAAAAAAAAAAAGATTTTCAACGGAAAAAGATGAATTATCAACCTAAAAATATGAATTTTTAACGATATAGTCGAATTTTTAACCAAAAGGGTGAATTTTTTATTTAAAAAGACTAATGGTCAACAAAACAGTTGAATTTTCGACCAAAAAAGATGACTTTTGAACAAGATAGTTGAATTTTCAAAAAAATAATTAAATTTAAACCAAATAGTAGAATTTTTCAACCAAAAGGACGAATTTTCTATTTAAAAAGAAGAATGTTCAACAAAACAGTTGAATTTTCGAAAAAAAATATGACTTTTTGACAAAATAGTTAAATTTTCAACAAAATAATGAAATTTACAACTAAATAGTAGAATTTTCAAATAAAAAAAATGAATTTTGAACCAAAAGAGATGAATTTTCAACCTAAAAATATTTTCAGGAGATTTCAAGTGACTTCAAGTGAATTCAAATGACTTCAGATATTTCAGGAGATTTCAAGAGAATTCAAGTGACTTCAAGTGACATCAAGTGACTTCAAGAGAATTCAATTGACTTCAAATGGCTTTATGTGAATGAAAATGACTTCACATATTCCAGGAGAATTCAAGTGACTTCTAGTGACTTCTTGTGAATTGAAATGACTTCAGATATTTCAGGAGAATTCAAGTGACTTCTAGTGACTTCTTGTGAATTGAAATGACTTCAGATATTTCAGGAGAATTCAAATGACTTCAGATATTTCAGGAGATTTCAAGTGACTTCAAGTGAATTCAAATGACTTCAGATATTTCAGGAGATTTCAAGAGAATTCAAGTTACTTCAAGTGACTTTATGTGAATTGAAATGTCTTCAGATATTTCAGGAGAATTGAAATGACTTCAAGTGAATTCAAATGACTTCAGATATTTCAGGAGATTTCAAGAGAATTCAAGTGACTTCAAGTGATACTAAGTGACTTCAAGAGAATTCAAGTGACTGCAAGTGAATTCGTATGAATTCAAATGACTTCAGATATTTCAGGACATTTCAAGAGAATTCAAGTGACTTCAAGTGACATCAAGTGACGTTAGGAGAATTCAAGTGACTTCAAATGAATTCAATAGATTTCAAGTGACTTCACGTGAATTCATGTGTCTTCATGTGAATTCATGTGTCTTCATGTGAATTCAAATGACTTTAGATATTTCAGGAGATTTCAAAAGACTTCAAGTGAATTCATATGAATTCAAAGGACTTCAGATATTTCAGGAGATTTCAAGAGAATTCAAGTGACTTCAAATGGCTTTATGTGAATTCAAATGACTTAAGTTATTTCAGGAGATTTCAAGAGAATTCAAGTGACTTCAAGTGACTTCAAGAGATTTCAAAAGACTTCAAGTGAATTCATATGAATTCAAATGATTTAAGATATTTCAGGAGATTTCAAGAAAATTCAAGTGACTTCAAGTGACATCAAGTGACTTCAAGAGATTTCAAAAGACTTCAAGTGAATTCATATGAATTCAAATGATTTAAGATACTTCAGGAGATTTCAAGAAAATTCAAGTGACTTCAAGTGACATCAAGTGACTTCAAGAGAATTGAAGTGACTTCAAATGAATTCAATTGATTTCAAGTGACTTCACGTGAATGCATGTGTCTTCATGTGAATTCATGTGTGTTCATGTGAATTCAAATGACTTTAGATATTTCAGGAGATTTCAAGTGACTGCAAGTGACTTCAAGTGACATCAAGTGACTTCAAGAGAATTCAAGTGACTTCAAATGACTTCCTATGAATTCAAATGACTTCAGATATTTCAGGAGATTTCAAGAGAATTCAATGGACTTCAAGTGACATCAAGTGACTTCAATAGAATTCAAGTTACTTAAAGTGACTTCAAATATTTCAGGAGACTTCGGGATATTTCATCACAAGTATACTTCACGATTTGCCAACCCCTCGTTTTCAACTAAAAATGATTTACTAGTTGGAAATTCATATAGTTGAAAATTCTTCCTTTCTTGTTAAAAAAAAATTAATATTTTTTGTTTTCTTGAAAATTCATCCTCTTTGGTTAAAAATGCATCTTTTGATTGAAAATTAATCTGTTTTGGTCGAGAATCCAACTACTTTGTAAAAAAATCATTCTTTTTTTGTTGTAGATTCATAATTTAGTTGAATATTTAACTATTTGGTCGTAAATTAACTTTTTTTGGAAATGCAACTATTGAGTAGAAAATTCGTCTTTTTGGCTAGAAAATTCAACATTTTGGTAGAAAATTTAACTATTTGGTTGAAAACAAACTTTTTTGTTAGAAATTCATTTTTGTTGTTGTTGAAAATTCATCTGCTTTGGTAGAGAATTTAACTATTTGCTAGAAAATTCATGTATTTTTATGAAAATTCATTTGTTTGGTTAGAAAATTAATCTTCTTTGTTGAAAATTCATCATTTCGGTTGAGGATTTAACTATTTTGTTAAAAATTTATCTTTTTTAGTTGAATTTAAGCGGATGACAATTCGCTTTCTGTTGAAATTTTTTTTTTATCTTAAAATTTAACAATTCCATTTTTCGTTTGAAAGTGACCTTTTTTATTTGAAAATTCGACTGTTTCGTTGAAAATTCGTCTATTTGGGTAGAAAATTAATCTCGTTTCTTGAAAATTCGTCTTTTATATACGAATTAAACCATTTCGGGTTGAAAATTAATCTTTTCTAGTTGAAAATCAAATTGTTTGTTTGAAAATTCATATATTATGTTCAAAATTCAACTATTTTGTTAAAAATTTAAATTATTTGAAAATTTTAATATTTGGTTAAAAATTTAAATTATTCGAAAATTTAACTGTTTGGTTAAAAATTAAAATATTTATGTAAAAATGTAACCATTTCGTAGAGAATTCATATTTTTGTGTTGAAAATTTGAATATTTTAGTAAAGAATTGAGATATTTGTTAAAAATAAAAATATTTATTAGAAAGTCGCGGTTCTTGCGAGTTTTTCAACTTATTTGCTACTTTTCTACTAGAAAAAGACAATAGTAAATTATATTTAACATTAATAATTATTTAAACAATTGATTATTATTTATAATAATATTCTCTTAAAATAATGATAGAAAGTTGCAGTTTTTTCTGCAAATTTCCACTTTTTGTGCACTTTTCATTTAGATCGAGGTAAAAATTATTGAGATTTAACAAAAACAATTGTTCCAACAAATTACTATTGTTTATAACTGTCTTCTCCTATAGTAATGCTGGATAGTTATGGTTTTTTGGAATTTTTCACTTTTTGTCAACTTTTTATTTAGTAAGGTAATAATTAATGTAAGTTAACAAACATCATTATTTAAACAATTTATTATTGTTGATAACTATCTTCTCTCAGATAATTTCCAGAAAATTGAGTTTTTTCTGAAAATTTTAACTTTGCTTTGCCTTTTTAGTTATGAAAAAATAATAAATAAACATTAGAAAGAATCATATTTTAAAACTTTTTTTCTTTTTCGTGAAAATATTTTTCTGAAATAAAACAGATATTTTGAATATTCTTCATATTTTCTATATGGACCATATGAAATGTAAAATTTCCTGAAAGTAATTACTGAGATCATTTTCGTTTAAACAATCACGTTTGTTAACTTGCATTAATTATAATCTCACTAAGCAAAAAGTGGACAAAGAGTTAAAAATTTCAGAAAAAACCGCAAATATCTAGCATTAATATAGGGGAAGATAGTTATAAACAAAAATAATTTATTTGAACAATTATGATTGTTAAATTGCATTAATTATTACCTCGCTCTAAGTGAAAAGTTAATAAAAGTGGAAAATATAAGAAAAGAGCGCTAATATCTAGCATTAGGATAGGAGCAGATAGTTATGAAAAATAATAATTTGTTTAAACAATTATTTTTATCAAATTGCATTAATTATTACGATACTCTAAATGAAAAGTGGGAATAAAGTGGAAAATTTGAGAAAAAACTGCAACTTTACAGCATTATTCTAAGACAATATTATTAACAATGATGATAAATTGTTTAAACATTTTTTTCTGTGGGTAATTTTCATTGGTTATTTTTATCTGTAATGAGACAAAAAGTGAGGTAGTTTGGAAGTCTGTTTTTTAATTGTGAATCTTTTCCGTGCTCATTTTGCATAAAATTATTCATGATAAAATAGATTTCCTTTCTATATTAAATTAAAACCCGCGATTTTTTAACTTTGCTCCAAGAGAAAATTACTGAAAACTATAATAAATTGTTTAAACAATTTATCTAAATATGCAATTGTCAGTGGAAAGTAGTATTTTATATATTAGAAACAGTTTATATTTTAAAAACGCAAAAAAATCATAATTAGCGCCAAAAACTCGCAAAACTCGATTTTTCAATCATGGGATTTTGTTGGGAGCCTATAAAACAAACTTATGGGAGTAATATTTAGGAAGTAATATTTCGTTCCTATTCTATAGCTAATTGTGAAGAGAAATGTTGAGTTTTAACTCGATTTATCTAATATTTACGATTCTGAATAAAATTTACAAAAATTTCTTTTTTTTTATGGGAAATAATTTTTGGTGGGTTCGAAGAAATTTCTGGATGATATGCATGAAAATTCGAAAAAAAGTTTGGACCACCCTAATGTGGATGTTCCCTGATAATTATTCGTTAAAACTTTCAAATCCCAAAAAATGTAAAAGAGCGGAAATGAGGTTCGGTGATTTCGAGTTGAAAACAAGCAGAGTGCGATAAACGACTTTGCATTATAATTATTTTTGTTCATAATTCTTTTTTGAATCTTTCAAATCCCAAAAAATGTAAAAGAGCGGAAATGAGGTTCAGTGATTTCGAGATGAAAACAAGCCAAGTGCGATAAAACACTTTGTATTATAATTATTTATATTTATAATTATTTTTTGAAACTTTTAAATCCCAAAAAATTCCTCTAATTGGAAAAAGTTGATAAATATTTGTCAAAAAGCGGAAGTGAGGTTCAGTGATTTCGAGATGAAAACTAGCCAAGTGCGATAAACCATTTTACATTATAATTATTATTGTTTATAATTATATTTTGAAATTTTGAAATCCCAAAAAATGCCTTTAATTCGAAAAAGCTGATAAATATTTGTAAAGGAGCGGAAATGAGGTTCCGTGATTTCGAGATGAAAACAAGCCAAGTGTGATAAACCACTTTGCATAATAATTATTTTTTGAAACTTTCAAATCCTAAAAATGCCTCCAATTCGAAAAAGCTGATAAATATTTGTAAAAGATTGTAATAATATTTACTTAGAGCGGAAATGAGGTTCCTTGATTTCGAGATGGAAACCAGCCAAGTGCGATAAGCCACTTTGCATTATAATTATTTTTGTTTATAGTTATTTTTTGAAACTTTCAAATACCAAAAAATGCCTCCAATTCGAAAAAGCTGGTAAATAATTGTAAAAGAGCGGAAATGAGGTTCCAGGATTTCGAAATGAAAACAAGCCAAGTGCGATAAACCATTTTGCATTATAATTATTTTTTGAAACATTCAAATCCCAAGAAATGTCTCCAATTCGAAAAAGCTGATGAATATTTGTAAAAGATTGTAAAAATATTTACTTAGAGCGGAGATGACGTTCCTCGATTTCGAGATGAAAACAAGCCAAGTGCGATAAACCATTTTGTATTATAATTATTATTGTTTATAATTATTTTTTAAAATTTTCAAATCCCAAAAAATGTCTCTAATTCGAAAAAGCTTATAATTATTTGTAAAAGAGCGGAAATGAGGTTCCGTGATTTCGAAATGAAAACAAGCCAAGTGCGATAAACCACTTTGCATAATAATTATTTTTTGAAACTTTCAAATCCCAAAAAATGCCTCCAATTCAAAAAAGCTGATAAATATTTGTAAAAGAGCGGAAATGAGGTTCGGTGATTTCGAGTTGAAAACAAGCCAAGTGCGATAAATGACTTTGCATTAAAATTATTTTTGTTTATAATTCTTTTTTGAAACTTTCAAATCCCAAAAAATGCATTCAATTCGAAATAGCTGTAAAATATTTGTAAAAGAGCGGAAATGAGGTTCCGTGATTTCGAGATGAAAACTAGCCAAGTGCGATAAACGACTTTGCATTATAATTATTTTGATTTATAATTATTTTTTGAAACTTTCAAATCCCAAAAAATTCCTCTAATTGGAAAAAGTTGATAAAAATTTGTAAAAGAGCGGAAATGAGGTTCCGTGATTTCTAGATGAAAGAAGCCAAGTGCGATAAACCACTTTGCATAATAATTATTTTTTGAAACCTTCAAATCCCAAAAAATGCCTCCAATTCGAAAAAGCTGATAAATATTTGTAAAGGAGCGGAAATGAGGTTCCCTGATTTCGAGATGAAAACAAGCCAAGTGCGATAAACCACTTTGGGCAAAAGAGATTCTGTTGCTTCCAAGCCGAGCTTCGATCTTTCAAAGATAATTGACGTGTCGACCGCACACGCGCTCAAGAGCCCTAAGGAGGGGGAAAATACAGTGGTGGGAGGATGGTGGCACGCACATGGCGAAGGGAAAGGGTGGGGGAAGCTCACCTACCTCAGAAGAACCTCGCTCTCACTGGCTCTTCAAATTGGCATTTGCTTACGGACTCCTGAAGCGCGCGAGTCGCGTCCAAGATTGCGACTCTATCTTATCGCGACAAGTCACCTTGATTCATTCAACTTTAAAATTACGATGGCATATCAATTCTAATTGCAAAACAATCGACAATGTACATTGACCTCCACGAGTCAATAGAAATTCAAATTTCGCGCCGCATCACTCACGTGACGAATCAAATCACTTGTTAGAAAATCAGAAAGACGAAGTCTTTAACCTCGTTTTTTTTTTATTTCGGAGAAGAATTTAGGGACTTTTTCACGCTTTTTGGATTGTCCTTGATTTCGGACTGTTGTGCTCTAACGTGGTGTAAACTGTAAACAAACCGAGAGGTTATGAATGATAAATTTGTAATTTCCGGCTATAAAAGGTGGGAATAGTTCGGTAAAATCTGTGGAAAGTGCTACACGCTCTGTTTCACGAGAAAAGTCACGCCTTCTTGAAGAAGAGGTACTTTATTCTTAATTCAATCTCCCATTCTTGCCAGGAGGTTATTGTCGATTCGCACGTGTTTCTCGTGGCGGTGTCAATAAAAGGACGCTGTCCGATGCGGAACGATCTGAACTGGAACTCGATTTAATTGTTTTAAACAATTAAAAAAACACTGTTTGTGGGATTTTAAGTGAAGTGCGTTGTTCAATATTTCATAATAAAACAGGTGCAATGGATTCGAAGATCTTCAGAATGAGGATAGAGATTTTTGCCTTGGTGTTGCTCTCGACTGCAGCTTTCGCCCAAAGTGAGTCTAATTTTTAATATTTTTTTATTGTCTTTTACTATATTATTTACAGGGTCAGGGAAAATCCGAAAATCAGGGATTTTTATAAAAATGGTAAAAGTCAGAGAATTTGGGTAGGAAGTGCTTTAAGTAACTGTCAAAAATAATCAGGGCTGCTCCAGTCACTTTTAGTCACTTTTTTCTCAAATAATTGGTCACTTCTTTCGATAAATTAAAACAAGGAATCCAAGGATTTCTCGATTTTATTGAAATTCTTTTTATTTCTTTAAATTCTTTTGAATTCACCCTGAATTCATGGAAATCCACTTAATTCAGTGAATCTTTCTTTAGCTTAACATTTTTTCAAGTCACCCTGAAGATTTTAAATTTGCCTTAAATTTTTATATATTTTATCAGGTTCTTATTCACTTATTCTATTCACTGTTTATCCGAATTCAATGGAATTTTTGTGGATTTTAAATATTTTGTTCCATTTACTTGAATTTTTTTTAATTGATCTTTATTTCGTATGAATTTCATCGAATTCTCTTGAATACCCTTGAATTCTTCTAAATTCTCTCAATTCTACTCAATTAATTGCATTTTTTAATTTACAGAAATCAATTAAGTATTTCGGATTTTTTAAATCCATTTAGAATTCATCCTAAATTCTCATTCGTTTATCTTGCATTTTTTTTTATTTAACCTTTTTTTTAATTCACTTGAATTTTTATAAATTCACTGAATTCTACTGAATTCTATTCAATTACTTACATTTTCTCAATTTAATTTGCTGAAATTAATTAAATATTTTGGATTTTTGTCATTCATTTTCCCTTAATTGTTTTTAATATCCTTGAATTTTTGTAATTAAACCTGATTTTTTTTAATTTACTTGGATTCTTCTAAATTCACTCAATTCTACTCAATTCATTGATTTTTTTTAATTAACTGAAATCAATGGAATATTTTGTATTCAAGTGGAATCCATTCTGAATTCTTATTCATTTATCCTGATTTCTTTTAAATTTTCTAGTTTTTTTTTTTTTAATTAACCCTGCATTTTTTTTAATTAACTAGGATTCTTTTAAATTCACTCAATTCATTAATTTTTTTTAATTTACTGAAATCAATTAAATACTTTGAATTTTTGTCATTCATTTTTCCTAAATTCTTTTAAATATCCTTGAATTTTTTTAATTAAACCTGATTTTTTGTATTTACTTGAATTCCTCTAAATTCACTCAATTCATTAAATTTTTTTTTAATTTACTGAAATCAATGAAATATTTTGAATTTATGTAATTCATTTTACCTTAATTCTTTTAAATATCCTTGAATTTTTTAAATTGAAACTAATTTTTTTTAATTCACTTGAATTCTTCTAAACTCACTCAATTCATTAATTTTTTTTTAATTTACTGAAATCAATTAAATATTTCGAATTTTTGTAATTCATTGTTCCTCAATTCTTTTAAATATCCGTTAATTTTTGTGATTGAACCTGATTTTTTTTTAATTTACTTGAATTCTTCTAAATTCATTAAATTTTTGTTTAATTTACTGAAATCAATTAAATATTTTGAATGGTTGTAATTGATTTTACCTTAATTCTTTTAAATACTCTTGAATTTTTGTAATTAAACCTGATTTTTTTCAATTTACTTGAATTCTTCTCAATTCCCTCAATTCATTTTTTTTTTGTTAATTTACTGAAATCAATTAAATATTTTGAATTTTTGTAATTCATTTTTCCTTAATTCTTTTAAATATCCTTCAATTTTTGTAATTAAACCTGATTTTTTTAATTTACTGAAATCAATTAAATATTTTGAATTTTTGTAATTCATTTTTCCTTAATTCTTTTAAATATCCTTGAATTTTGTAATCAAACCTGCTTTTTTCAATTTACTTGAATTCTTCTAAATTCACTTAATTCATTCAATTTTTTTTAATTTACTGAAATCAATTAAATATTTGGAATTTTCGTAGTTAATTTTTCCTTAATTCTTTCAAATATCCTTCAATTTTTGTAATTAAACCTGATTTTTTTAATTTAATGAAATCAATTAAATATTTTGAATTTTGGTAATTCATTTTACCTTCATTCTTTTAAATATCCTTGAATTTCTGTAATTAAACCTGATTTTTTTAATTTAATGAAATCAATTAAATATTTTGAATTGTTGTAATTTATTTTTCCTTAATTCTTTTAAATATCCTTGAATTTTTGTGATCAAACCTGATTTTTTTTTAATTTACTTGAATTCTTCTAAATTCACTCACTTCGTTAAATATATTTTTTAATTTACTGAAATCAATTAAATATTTTGAATTTTTGTAATTAATTTTTCCTTAATTCTTATAAATATCCTTGAATTTTTGTAATTTAACCAGATTTTTTTTAATTTACTTGAATTCTTCTAAACTCACTCAATTCTGCTCAATTGATTGATTTTTTTTACTGAAATCAATGGAATATTTTGTAATCAAGTGGAATCCATTCTGAATTCTTATTCATTTATCCTGAATTCTTTTAAATTTTCTTGTTTTTTTTTTTAATTAAACCTGCATTTTTTAAATTAACTTGAATTCTTCTAAATTCACTCAATTCATTAAATATTTTTTTTTATTCACTGAAATGAATTAAATATTTTAGATTTTCTAAATTCATTTGGAATTCACTTGAATTATTTTTAATTCACTCGATTCTACTTAATTTATTTCATTTTTTGAAATTTACATACTGAATTCATTGAAAAAATTTTGATATTTTTAATTCATTTGGAATTCAATCTGAATTCTTTTAAATTTCCTGAATTTTTTTATTTTAACCTGCATTTTTTTGAGTTCTCTTAAATTCTTCTAAATTAACTCAATTCTTCATATTTTTTTTAATCAATAAAATCAATGGAATATTTTGGATTTTCTTAATTGATGAGGAATTCTACCTAAATTCTCATCCATTTATCCTGAATTCTTTAAAATTTTCTCGAATTCTTTTAATTTAACCTGATTTTTTCGAATTCACTTGAGTTCTTCGAAATTCATTCAATTTATTGGATTTTTTTAATTTACTAAAAACAATATATTTTGAATTTTTATTACTTTATCCTGAATTCTTTTAAATTCTTCTGAATTTTTTGAATTTATCCTTATTTTTCTAACTCACTAAACTTCTTTTAATTAACTTGAATTCTTCTAAATTCACTTGAATGCTTCTAAATGCACTCATTTCTGCTCAATTCATTGCATTTTTTTAATTTACTGAAATCAGTGGAATATTTTGGATTTTTTTAATTGATATGGAACCACCATTCTTGTTAATTTATCCTGGATTCTTTTAAATTCTCTTGATTTTTCTAGTTTAACCTGATTTTTTTAATTTACTTGAATTCTTCTAAATTCGTGCAATTCATTGGATTTTTCAAATTACTGAAATCAATAGAATATTTTGAATTTTTTAAATTCATCTCAAATTTAATGAATTTAATGACTTTTTAAGTATTGTCGAATTGTTTTCAATTCAATTGACGTTTTTTTAATAAACCTTCAATTTTTATGAATTTGATCGAATTCTTTTCATTTCGCTTAAATTTCTCTAAATTCACTCAAATTTAATTTAATTCATTGGTTGACAAAAAATCATTTCCGAATATTAATTCTTCAATTCTTTTCAAATCTTTTAGGGTATTTTAAAAGATTTCAAGAAATTTTTAATAGATTTAAATAATCTGAAGATATTCCAAAGTATTTTACAGATATTAGAGTATTTTTTTAATTTCAAGGCATTTTAAAGAGCTTTAAAATGTTTCAAAGGATTTCGAAATATTTAAAAGGATTTGAAGGATTTTAGGGTATTTAAAAAGATTCTATGGCATTTTTAAGAGATTAAAGCATTTTCAAGGAATTTAAAAAAATTTCAGAAAATATCCAATTTCATAGAATTCCACGGGATTTAAAAATATTTTAATAGATTTCAAACAGTTTATTCACAAGAGCAAGGGATTTTGAAGAGTTTTTTTGAAGATTTTCAAATATTTTTTTGCAATTCATTTGGATTAATTTGAAACTGACCCAGAATTCTTATTAATTTGTCCTGAATTCTTTTGAATTCTTTCTAATTCATTGATTATTTATTATTCGAATTTATTAAAATTACTAAAATTAATTATAGTGATTCTGTAGATAAATAATCCAAATAATCTCAAATATTGAAGTAAATATGAATTATAATTTATAATTTGTTAATAAATAACTAATTTATTATTTCAATATTCATTTTTTTATGACACATTTCTGTAAATACTGATTTCTAATAAATTCGCGGTCTATTCAAAAATTCTAACTTTAATTAACTTTTTTTTTAGCATAACATTAAGAAAGAAAGATTAATATTGTAAAATTTAATTATTACGCAAAATGTCAAAACATTTCTCTAATCACTGTTATCAATTCGCTGCCTATTCGAAAATGATTAGTTCAATGACCTTTCTTTTATGTTTTCGTTCTTTTATATTTACTTAGGAAAATATTTGTTTCAAGCAAACAAACATTTGTTTGACCCTATATAAAAGATAAAAATTTGTCGGATTCCAATAAAATTTCTTTGAGTTAAACAATGGTGCTTTTGAAATATTTGTTTAAATCGTTCAAATATTTGCTTGACGCTTTATCAAAGAAAAAATTTGCTGGATTGAACAAACCTTTTTCAGAGTGTTAAGAAAGAGAGATTAATTGTAAAATTAAATTATTATGCGACATCTTTTTTCATATAGTTAAAATTTTCAACGAAGAAGATTAATTTTCTACCAAAAAATATGAATTTTCAACAAATTACATAAATTTTCGAATAAATAGTTTGAACTATGGATGCGATGTTAGTTTAAATTTTATTTGAATAATTTTTAGTTTATATTTTTTTCGTCTCTAAATTTTTTAAATAAATAGTTGCATTTTTAGACTGAAAATGGTCCATTTTTAAACAAAAATGGAGTAGTTAAATTGTCATTTAAGAGAATTAATTTTCAATAAAAAATTAACTTTCTACAAAACAGTTTAATTTTGAGCCCAATAGTTTGATTTTGTACCAAATTGTTGAATTTTCAAGCCAAAAGACAAATTTTCTACAAAACAGTTGAATATCCAACAAAATAGGTAAATTTTTAGTTTAAAATAATTAATTTTTACAAAAAAAAAAAAAAATTTCAACTAAAATTATGTACCTTCAACCAAAAAATGAAATTTTATGAAAATAGTAACAGTTGTTATAATAGTTTTTAAGAAAAATGTCAAGAAAAATAGATTTGATATTTTAAAACAAAAAACAGTTGGATTTAACCAACAAAAACGAATTTTTTAAACAAAATTCGTTAATATTTAACTATAACCTATTATTTTTTAACAAAAGTTGTATTTTTAACCAAAAAATGGATTCTATACCAAAAGAGACGATACTTTAAAAAAATATATAAATTTCTAACCGAATAGTTCAATTTTATACCAAATTGTTGAATTTCCAACCAAATACTTAATTTTCGACAGATACAGTTTAATTTTTAACCAAAAAATTTGACTTTTTAACCAAAAAAGATTAACTGTTCCATTTTTGGTTGAAAATTGATCTTTTTTAGTGGAAAATTTAACTTCTTTCTTGAAAAGTCATTTATTTTGTTGAAAGTCTTCTTTTTTGTTAATAAATTAAACTTTTTGGTTTAAAATTCAACTAATATTCCAGTTGGAAATTCATCAGTTTTATGGAAAATTTATTTTTTCCATTTTTTCATTGAAAATTGATCTTTTTAAGTTCAAAATTCAACAGTTTGATTGAAAATTTTTCTTTTCCAGTTGAAAATTCATTTATTTTCTTGAAAGTCGTTTTTTTTTGTAATTTTTTTTTATTGCTTGGTTGAAAATTCAACTACTCTAGTTAAAGATTCATAATTTTAGTTCAAAAATTATTTTTTTGTTTGTGAACTTCTGGTGGAAGAAGTTTACTTCTACACACCAAAATTTGGCCCGCATATTCACCTCATATTTAAAGTCGGAGATGCCCATTCCGTAGTGGCTGGTGTTAGGACGCACTATACTACTACCGAAGAAAGGCAACGTGTATAAACCTGAGAATTACAGGACAATAACTTCTTTGAACACTCTGTATAAGATCTTTACGGCTGCCCTAACCAACAGGATTGTTCGGCGAATTGAGCTTCTGAATCTCCAGTGTCTTCATAACCGAATCTTTTTCAGTACAGCTTATATCGTTGCCAATGGCAGAGATCCTCTTCTCGAAATGGTCAGGAATCACGAGATGATTGGTAAAGGAGCCTTACTTTACAAAGCCGCGGAGCAAGCAGCCGAGACCCTTGGCCTGAATTTTAACATCAGAAGTGAGGAAAGTGCATAACTCCATCTAGATGCTTCACTTCTAAATGCCGTAGTGAAAAAAGCAGAGTTTCCAACATTCCGCCGACAGCTACTCGACAAGAAAATGTACGAAAAGTTTCATAAAAATGTAGAAAAACAGTCATTTCCACCTCAGCATACATTGACCGTTATTTATGTCAAGAAGTTCTGAGCGATAGATGCAGAGCGTGTCATGTAAGCGATGAATACCTAGAACACATACTATCGGGGTGTCCCTCTCGCGCACGAACGACATATATCTACATACATAATGCGGCCCTGAGAGTGCTTTATTACCACCTTTGTCGCTCTTACGGTGTTGGCTGGGACCCTGCCCTGCCGAACGCCCCAAGGGAGATAGAGTCAATTGTCCAAAACGAGAAGTGCCAAATTTTCTGCAACTACGATTTTCGGACAGCAGTCTCCGTTGCAGATTTGAAGCTTGAAATTGTTCTCCAAGGCTTCGAGAAACGAACTATATTCGTGATCGAATTTTCAGCTCCTTCCGAATACAAGATCACTGCCAAGCAGAAAGAAACGGAGGAAGGGTATCAATACCTTAAAAGGGAGCTGCAACGACTGCACCCAAAATATTCGGTAAACGTAATTGTCCTTGTGATAGGTGCTCTCGGAGGTGCGAAAATATCACTGGTTCGTAACCTCAGAGCCATACCCGCGTGCCAAAAATATGCCACGGCACTTGCGAGATGAATGCAAAAAGCTTTCATCCTTGGGTCGCTTCGTGTCCTCAAAACACACGAGGGTTTCGTCGGCCTGTCGTTGTGATTTCGTCTTGTACTGTGACCACTCATCTCACGGTTGTGAGACGTGGCCATGAGTGGGATTTATCGCGGTCCTACTGGAAGCCGGTATCATTTTTTAGATGGCAGTTGCTCCCGAGGTCCGATCGATTGGACTGACCTTCCGGTAAAATGCCGGCCCACGGACGAATGGAGTCAACTGCAGAAAAATGCTGCTGAATCTGACGAGTGGTAAAAATTCATTTTGCTGGATATCAAGAGACGAAGAACAGTTCCAATGAAGAATTTCAAGTGAAGCACAAGCCCTAACTGTAAGATTTTTACGACGAGCCCACAAACACTTTTATTCAAGGCAAACCAAAAACAGCAATCCGCCAAAAAAGCAAAAACCAAACAAAAATTCGAGTTGATCCTATTTATTCATCCGGAACGTACAAAATCGCACTGTTCACTCGCGTCGCGCTAAATCCAAGCGAAAATTCACGGGTGAACACCACACGAGATGACACACGGCAAGAACAGCTGATCTAAAACGCGCATGCGCGTTTGCGATCTCAATCTACTCGCACTATCAGCCTGCAGCGGTCGGACAAGTCACAAGCCCGTCGTCCCTCGCCGTTTGCACGACCGACGGGCGTCGAATCTGCCGGACCGTTGTCCGCCCTTCGGTCGCATTCCGACTCTGCCGGCCTGACGCGTGCATTTAGCAGCCAGGTTGGTCTCCAGCACGTCGGGCCGATCACGTGCCGGCACGTATTGTTATCTGGAAATTTTGATTAACGATCCTTTATGATTTATTATTGAAGTCTTTCGCGTACAGTATTATTACTCGCTGGACATGCTAGTCTGATGATAAACATAGCGTAAATTATAAAGACTTTCTGAATAATTTGAAAAATATAAATCTAACCTAAGATTCATTTTTCACAGGAGAAATTACCCACTTTATTTTGTGTTTTATGCGTTTTCAGACATATTAATTGAAGCAACCTTTTTATTTAATATAGTATATGTATATCGTAGAACTAAAAGTAAAAGCACCAGAAAATGTTCTAATTATGATTCTATATTACAATTTGAGTCATGAAGGTAAGGTGCGCTTGAAGTCACCGCGTTAGGGTTATTATTAATTTAAGAATAATTTCACAATTTATTATTTACTTCTTGTACAATTTATTTCTATCGTGGTAAACGAGCTCTTCAAATATTTCAAAACACTTTAGAGAAGTGAAAAATATTTTGGTAATTAAAAAAAAATTCAAGGTAGTATTTCGAAAGGATTTCAAGTCAATTTAAAATACTTTTAAAAAATGTTAAGAGATTACGTAATATTTGGAGCGGATGTCAAAATATGTAAAAGGTTTCGGGAGATTTCAAAACACTTTGTGGGATTCCAAAAAATATAAAATGTTTTTCAACAAATTTTTAAAGGTTTTCGAAAGAACACTGAACTTATTTTTTCAGCTTGGAAGAATTACCGGAACTACCGTCACCTGAATAACCTATACCGGAATTAAGGGGTATGTTCAGTTTATAATATAATATATAACTAGTTTAGTTTTAAGACGGGCGAGGAGCCCATGGAGAGCTCCTCTGGCGCTCAAGCTATAAAGCCTATTGTGCCACATATAATATATAATACTATCTACGCTCATTTTTATGAAAAAATATTTTTAATGTAATCATTTGCAGTGTGAATTTGATTTTTTAGCCAATATTCCTTCACGGATAAATCTTGCACATCGGATTCGGAATATGATAATGACGAAAGAAATGAAATAGAGGAAAACTTTCTGAAAAACTGCGAGCCACAGCCTGATGATTTGGAATGGGACGACAACGCTAAAAATAATGCGCGACCATGGACATACTGAATTACCAAAATGTGCAGAGACGCTATGGGGCACGCAACGAACACGGGGCAGATTAAGAAAAATGAAATCAAAGAGAGGCACTGATGGTTCCTATACATACATTAGGGTGGTTCAAAAATGCATTGCAAAATTTTGTTTCACCCTAGAGGGCAAGCCCCCCCCCCCCAAATTTTCCATTTCCGGAGAAAGAAAATCCGTAATTTTTTTTTCGAAATTCGAATATCAACACGTGCCACCAGGCACTTCAAAATTCCATTCAATTAACATGGGGAAACTTCGGATTTTCGAAAAATTGAAATCATACTTCAGGGTTTGATCGAAACGTGCCAAGTTTTTTAGATAATGAAGAGGAGTACCTATGAAATAAAACCATACTAATGACTTTAATTTTTAACTCACTCTTACCCCCTACCCTACAGCGCCCCAAATATGACCCAAAAATAAAAAACTACATTTTTACGTATTATTGTTACTTTTTAGCAATTTCCGTCGTCTTTTTCATACAAATAATTGCTAATGAATAATTTGTATATTTCCCATCACTTTTTTTTACAGAAATGTAACTTATTTAAACTATTATTTATTCTCGAAAAATGTAAAAAATAATCGTGTTTTCTGATTGAAATGTAATAGCTTGTCATAGTTTGAAGTAGTTTATTTCTTTCAAAACATTATGTAATTATTTAACCAATTACTTATTGTTTATTCTCAAAATTTCTAAAAACTGACCCAAAAATGTGCAGTTTTTTCCTAAATTGGTATCCTATGCTACTTTTGTTTAATAATTATATAATTTTGAAACATATCTTTCAATTATTAATAAATTTCTATTTGTTTGAACAATTTTGGTTTGCTTCAGCAGTTTATTTTCGATAGCTTCAAAAAAGTGAAATAAAACACATTTAATTATTTTTCTTACTGTATAGTGTATAGAAAGAATATATTAACAATTTCTCAATTGTTTAAATAAATATATTTTGTTTAAACAATCGTTTTTCAAAAATAATTTGTTAAATCGTATTTTTTGAATTAAACAAAATATTGGATGATATCGAGGTGTAGTCAATTCTGTTAAAAGCGTCGTGTCATTGTTTAGAAAATTTTTATTCGTTTAAGCAGTTTTCTATTAAAAAATGTGGATCAATAATATAAAATATCACACATAGAATTATTTTCGTAAATATATTTGAATATATATTTTTTGTCTTCCAGTATGTCAGATTATAAATATTTATAACGAGTATGAAAATTTAAAAAAGCAATTTGTTGAAACTTAAAATTTGCATTAGTGTATGTGCTTTTTTATAATATAATTACGATAAAGATTGTAAAAATATGAAAAAAGCAATAATAAATACACTTTTATAATTTAATTTTTATTATGAATGTTATGATTTATTTAATGATGCGTCAAAAAAGATGTAAAACATCGATACTCAATTTGAAGGAAATTTGAAGAAAAAAAAAATCAATTTTATGAACAATAACATAAAGTTTTTAGCAGAATTTCTTACTCCTCGAAGTCGTTCAATATTATGATTAATTCAGAAAATACGACTTGGAAAGTATTTTTGGAAGAGCAATAGTTCAAAGAAATTATATTTGTTCAAACAATTAAAAAATGGTTAATATATTCTTTCTTTACACTATACAGTCAGAAAAACAATTATATGTATTTAATTTGATTTAATTTTTTTTAAGTTATTGAAAAAAACTGCTTAAGGAAATCAAAATTGTTTAAACAAATAGAAATTTATAAAAACTTAAAAGAAATGTATCAAAATTATATAATTATTCAACAAAAAGTAGCTTAGGATACCAATATGAGAAAAAACTGGACATCTCTGGGTCAATTTTCAGAAATTTTGAGAATAAACAATAAGTGATTATTTAAATAATTACAAAATGTTTTAAAAAAATTGACTTCTCCAAACAATGACAAACTATTACATTTCAATTAGAAAATACGATTATTTTTTACATTTTTTGGGACTAAATAATTGTTTAAATGAGTGACATTTGTTTAAATAATTAAAAATTGTTTAATGAGTCATGGGAAATATTTAAATTGTCCATTAGAAGTTATTTGTATGAAAAAGATGACGGAAATTGCTAAAAAGTAACAATAATGCGTAAAAATGTATTTTTTTTATTTTTGGGTCATATTTGGGGCGCTGTGTGTGTGTGGGGGGGGGTTTAAGAATGGGTTAAAAATAAAAGTTATTAGTATGGTTTCATTTCATAGGTACTACTCTTCAATCCCTAGAAAAGTTGGCACGTTTCGATTAAACTCTGAAGTATGAGTTCAATTTTTCGAAAATCACACATTTCCCCATGTTAATTAAATGGGATTTTGAAGTGCCCGGCGGAACGTGTTAATATTCAAATTTCGAAAAAAAAATTAGGGACTTTTTTCTCTGGAAATGGAAACTTTGGGGTGGGGGGCTTGCCCTCTAAGCTGAAAAAAATGTTGCAATTCATTTTTGTACCACCCCATTGCAATATTTAGTACCATGTCCTCGACTGTTGGAAAGCGAGCCATGTATCCAGAGACAGTTAGAAGGGCGGCAACTTCAGCCAAGATCAAGGCAAGTCCTGATAATTGAAGGCACCATCCGTATTGGTATTGGGGTAGGCCATTATCGTCCGTTTGACCTCCACTATTTGAGAAGCTGTACTTTCGGGGCAACTCCAAAGATGCGTCTGACAGTGCTGAAGCTAGGACTATCAATCCTCCTCCCAATGAAAGACCTGAAACAAAAAAGTTAATTGCACACTCTAATTATTTGACAATCTTTTAAATTCTGTATTTCGGTTCATTAGTTGACTAAGGATTATTAAAAATAATGTAATTTTAAATATTCACAAATTTATTGAAGCTCTTCACATAGGGTGATTGCTAGAGAGATTGATCAGCGACCTGTGTTTGAGCGCTGTAGCGGAATGAACGTGCAATTCTAGACCCCGATAGGGATTTGGCATTGATGATAGCGTGGATTTATATTTTTTAATAAGAAATCTTTAAACTGTTCAATTTATAAAAATTTAGAATTTAAAATTTTGCAATTTAACCGCATTTAATTTCAAATTGTTCAATTGAAAAGTGGTGAAATTTTTCAATTTCTACGTGTCAATTATGAAGTGTTTGAATAAAAAATGTAATTAAAAATCTATTAAGATTAAAATTTAAAAGTTTAAAATTAAAAATAAGTTCATCTTAAGTGCTTTAATTTGAAATTTAGTTTTCATTACTTCAAATGAAAAAATTTTCAGCCTTAAGAGTTCGATTTTTTTCATTTCAATGATCTTGAAAAAGTTTAACGGACCGGGAAATGATCGGCAATTTCTTCCTTGCTTTAAACGGCTACCATGATTATCGAAAACTTTAAAAGATTACAAATTTTTGAAGAAATTTCAATTTTTTTCGAAAGATTCAAAAGATTTAGAAGATTTCCAGGAATTTTGTAATATTTGAGGTATTCAAAGACTTTCAAAAGAAATTGAAATATTTGAAAATATTCCAGGGAATTTATCTGCATTTTGAGAAAAATAAAAAAACTGAAGAGTTTCTGAGGGATTTCAGGTGATTTGAATAGAAATAAAGTTTTTAAATATATTTCAGTGGATTTCAATGGATTTAAAGAATTTCAATGAGTTACAAAGTTTTCAAGGCATTTTAAAGGATCTCAAGAAATATAAAAAAATAAAAAAAGGTTTCAAGGGATTTTAAAGTGCTTTATCTAATTTTTCTAATTTTGTGGGACTTCGGAGGATTTCATATAGAGAACATAATATTTCTAAAAGAAAGAATTTTTTCAAAAATTTAGAACTTCAGGGTGAATGCAAAATTCAAATTGTGCTATATCAGGCTATACATCTCTATGGCTCCCGATATGAAATTTTTTCTTCCTAAAATTATTTCTTTAGATTCAACTTGTTTCGAACCCCACTGCTGGGAAATTTTCGGCTTCCAAATACCAACACAAAATATTTTAGAAAACGTTGAATTTTCAACTCAATAAGGTCATTTTTCCACCAAAAAGCTAATTTTCAACAAAAATTTTAAATTCTGAACCAAAGAGATGAATTTCCAACTAAAATGATATATCGTAAGCCAAAAAAATGAAATTTTAGCAAAGGATTTAAACTTTCAACAAAGTAGTTGAATTTTTAGTAAAAATTATGAATTCTCAATGAAAAAATGTAGTATTTGATATTCCATTGTAATTGATGCTATTTTAAGCTCAAACAAAATATTTTCAACCAGTACAAATTTTTAACACAATAGTTAAATTTGGATCCAAAGAGATGAATTTTCAGCCAAAAATATTAGTTTTTTACAGAAGAAGGTTAATTTTTAACAAAATACCTGAATTTTCAATCACATAGATAAATTTTCAACCACATAGTTCACTTTTCATTTAAAAAAGATAAATTTTCAACCAAATAGTAGAATATTCAAATAAAAGAGATGATTTTGTTACCAAAATGGAATAGTTACTTTTTCAACCAAAATAATGCATTTTTGAACTCAAAAGACGAATGTACATCAAAAAAGTTCAATTGTAAATTAAGGAAGAATTTTCATTCAGGAGATAATTTTTTCTTTACTAAATTGTTGAAATTACGAACCAAAAAGGCTAATTTTCTATAAAATGGTTGAATTTTAAACCCAAAAATAATAATTTCTAGCAACAAAGTTAATTTACAACTAAAAAGTTACATTTCCTACCAAAAGAGTTAAACCTTCAAACAAAAAAGAAGAGTTCTCAACAAAAAATATCATGGTAAATATTTCAACCAAAAATAATTGGCTTTAAACCAACAATAGTTAGATTAAAAAAAAGGAATTAAATTTCTACCAAAAGAGTTGAATTTTTATCTAAAATGATTAATCTCTAACTGGAGCATTTCAATTTTTAGTTGAAAAAATTAATTTTTCACCAAAAAATAGAATTTTCAACATGTTAGATAAATTTGCAACTAAAGAGATGAATTTTCTACTTAAATGGTGAATCTTTATAAAAAAAACGAATGTTTAATAAACGAGTTCATCTTTCAAACAAATAGTTGAATTATCAACCTAGAAAGATGTATTTCCAACAAAACATGATTTCCTTAGAAAATTGTTAAATTTTCAATAAAATGATGAACTTTTCAACAAAATGATAAAAGTTTTAACAAAAAAAGTTACATTTTTAACCAAAAATATAATAATTCACTTTTTAACGAAAAATAGTTCACTTTTTACTAAAAATTATTTAGTTTTCAATAGATGGATTTTTAACTGAAATATTAAAGTTTTAAATTAAAAAAAAAAATATTGAAAAAAAAAATACGTATATTTTACTTTGAAAATAAATTTTAGCTTTCTATTCTATAAACTTTCCTAGATGCTTTTCGTCGGCTAAAGTAAAAAAACATCTTTACCGATCGGCCTCAATTTGCAATTTAATATTATTAAACAATGAGCGAATTCCACTTTTTTTATTACTCTGTAGACATCACTAGGCTATACTTCATATGTATACCAAGTTTCAAACAATTTCAAAAATAATTGGCCAATTTACGACGATTTATATTTTAAAAACTTAATTTTTATTAATAAAAATAATCACCGGACAAAAAAAATCGACAAATATAAAAAAGTTTCGCCTCGTTATCCTCTACAAGAATATATTTTCATGATTATTGTTAGTTTTCTTTCTTTCAAACTTTTTCTCGTGTGAACCCTGTTCTTCATCATCAGCCACGGACTAAGTCAAGTGCCTGATGAAATTATTATAATGAATAATAATTATTATTATAACATTGCGCCAAATCCTTTCCGGGGTAAGCGTGACTGACTTAGCGTGCCTCGTTATAATGTTGGGGACCCAGGTCGCTGATCTATCTTTATAGCAATCAACCCAGGCGAAGAGCTTCACAATTTCATCATGTGTCATAGATCACACAAAAATACGCGAGCTTGCTGATAATCTCATAGTAAGCTCCATACTCTGTACTCTAATCACATCCACCTAGTAAAGCTCTCCATGCGGGCTTATTAGTATCCAAGGTCTTTCATTTAAGAGGTCTCTCACCAATAACATTTTTTACGACACACTTTTTATAAACTATTTCTCGCCAGACTTTCCTGTCCTAGCATACAACTTGAGCTTCCTTTCCGTTCATACATTTTCTCAAAGCTCTTGTGTTTCTATGCCTTTTTATATATTTTCAACTTGTGGTCTCGTTCACACATTCTCACCATTCTTTCCTCGGATTGCCTCTGGGTACGCTACCATTTACTTTACCAAAATATACTTGTTTTTTTCAGTCGTTCTCCTTTCATTCTCTTAACATGCTCAAACCATATCGACAAACTTCTTTCACACTTGTCAAACAGTGTTTCCTTAATACTATAGTCAATGAGAATCATCGCATTACTGACTGTCCATTAGCGTTTTACCGCATATATTCAGCAAAAATTGCATGCCAACCGTGTTAACTTCACTCTTTTCTTTTTCTTGGCAGGTTAAGGTCTCGCTACTGTAAAGCACAGTGGATCCACGTACAGAATTATATATTGCAATTTTTTCTTCATTTTTTATATCTTTACTTCCGGTAATGGCTTCTACACTACTGATAACATCCCTACACTTATTTATACGCCTGGCTATCTCTCCATCGATCTTTCCTTCAGTAGTAAATAAACTACCACGGTAAATGTACTTATCAATTTGTCCTATTCTCTCGTCGTCTAAGGATATGTAGCATACTGTTTTCTCACCCTTTTCTTTAAACACCATATTTTTTGTTTTATTCACGTTCACTTTAAGGCCCATGTTCTTCATGCAGAAAAATGGTGGCTTTTTTGGACAATTGAGGGCCCGGATCAAAGAACCGGTTATCACTTTTTACAACACTATTATGAAAATGGCGTGTTTTCGTACTTATGATCTGTGTGTATTATGACGCATTTCGAACGATGCGAATAAAAAACGTACGAAATGAGGAATGCTTACGAAAAGGCCTCTTTTCGTAAGCATTCCACATTTTCACAATAAGTGAAAGGAAGATTGTGAGGTAAAGACGGAAATAGCTGGATGTTTTCAGCGACAAATGAAGCGCGCTCGTCTCGCGACTTACCGTGCAGAAATATATACGCTATAAAAACTAATCAGTACTTAAAATATAAAATTTTTTCTTTTCAAACAAATAACATTTTTCTTATGAGTAAACTATAAACTTTTATTAGTAATTTGTATTAAAAAAGTAATTTTTTATTTATACAATTTAAATGTTCCCGCAACTTTGACTTGAGCAACTATAGCGCACCTAGCGGCGGAGAAGCTACCGGCTTTTATAACCTTATTTCTGAATGCTGTCACGCGTTTGTTCGGTTTTCTTCAATAGTTAAATCAATGTGATATTATCGAAAATTAAAAAAATGTCAGATTTGGACGAAAGTGAAGTTTTTCAGTACACGCCTCCTGAACTTCATAAAGCGGCAGAACTGGCCACATTAAATTTGCTGCCTGCACAATCAAAAAAATTGTACGAACTTGCCTACGTATCATAATTTTAACTTATGGTTTGGTGTTTTTTAAGTCGGGGGCTTCGCCCCCTGAACCCCCCGAGGGGGCTTTGCCCCCTGCACCAACACCAGGGCTGCGACCTGGACCGCCCCCCCCCCACAACTTCGACCAGGTAGCGTTTTTTTCACGCTTTTCATGATTGTGAATGAGCGGTGCTCCTACAAACTAAAATGTATACTAGCGACCTCTGGAGAGCGCGGCAACAAGTTCCGAATTCAAAACTGAATAGTCCTTTCTAATAATTGACCGCGAGTTCTAATTCGAATGTTGAGACTTCTTTTTACTGCAAAAGACAATGATAGGTTCAATTACGTAAAGGAACGTTCTCGCTAAGCATACAATCATATGAAACAAGTCAAAAAGTACGTAAGGTAGTCGAATATAATTCTATACTCTCTCTCTCTATCTCTTTGTTAGTCGAATGACTCATTTGATGACATATCCTGTAGGCGGAGTAAAGTGACCTACTTTACTATTGGTTAATCAGTAGGAAAATTCCATGACGTCAGCAAAATGATTGGTTCTTGACCTAGGAGAGGGAATAAGTCTTCTCCCATATTTTTGGCTATAAAAAGGCGCGCACAGCGAAATTTGTCAGATTTCTGATCTACAACTATGTCGAAAAGTACTTTTAACCTGCGAAACTCAATTCTTGTATTTTTTTAACTTAGAAAGTTTGTAACTTAAATCGTTTTATACTGTCAAAACGATAATGAGCTTGTAAAATCAACGTTATTTGTTATAAATTAATGCACTTGGATGCATTAATTAAAGATATAATTGTCAACTTGGAAGTGAAAGAAGAAACATTAAATAAATATTGTTAATTCGTGATCCTAAACAATGGTGTGCTTGTTTCAAACTTGACCTAATTTTGCGGCAGTGGTTTCCACCACTCAACGGCAGCATTTCGAACTCTAACAACGAATCAAAAAATGGCTACAATGGAATCAAATTCGACTGCAGATCCTGGGATGTAACATTGGTGTCAGAAGTGGGATGCTGCACCGTAAAATTGGGTCATTGAAACTTTAAGTTCAAGGTTAAGTGTACGCGTTTGACCAAACTCTGACTGTTTTACTATATTATTTTGGTGCGTGGTTTTAATTATCATTCGAGACTGAATTATCAACAGAGTGAAAGAGCGGTAATGTTATAAATTTGAAAACTCTTCGTGAAGTGAAGTGGAAGAAGAACCAATTTTATAAATGAATAGTGACATTTAATAAACATTAAAAACTGAAAATGTCGGACTCAAATTCTTTATTGGTGAAATTCGTTGAACTCATTTCGGATCCTGATTGTGAACCTTCATAACAATAAACTTTAAAGAGTACTCATATAAAATGGTCATTACGTTTTTGAGAAAAGCCGCGACTTTCTACCAGGGGTTTGCGTGGTTTTACTCCCGGTAGCTAGGGTGTTGCCAATTGCACCGACGTCGTAGACAGTTGAGTAAGATATCACAAATAAATTTCTTCTGTCAACTGGGAGCTTAAATAATTTTGTAAGTCAAATAACAAAATCTTTAAAATCATCAGAACGAGATTACTGGCACACAACAGAAGAGAGTTACAAAAACGTTGGACTGGTCCGGTACGGAAGAGGGTTACGGTACTGCGGGACCTAATAAGGACCAGAAGGACTCAGCAGGCTCAACTAGGACCTCATCGATGTCCAGAATCTTCAGAATCCAATACACCAGACTGCTACTACTTTAGCTGTGCGTATAGTTCAATCTCTGAGATTGAAAACATTAAATGGCCTGAACCAACGTCAAACTGTAAGCATAAACATTTTGTTTAGCGATTTTCTATAGTGAACAGATCAAGTATTATAATTTTAAGATCCTTAGTGAACCAAAATGCCAGCTTCGCGTAAAAATAAGCGGGTTGCCCCCCGAATAGCAGGTAACTCTCAGCCAAGTGAACCAATTTCAAAACGTGTCACAAGAAATGCAACAAAAAATACAAACTTATCAATTCTGGTTGAATCAACGCCCTGTAATAAAATAGTTATTTGCGATACAAGTGCGCAAAATAGGTGATTTTGTGCGAGTGTGAATTTTGCAGCATAAGCTGGAGGCTCGAAGCATGAGTCGGTGGTTAGCGCACGAGTGAAGCGAGTGTGAAAACGTAGACGAGTGCTTCGAACCGCAGTCGAATGATGCAATCACACGAGTTAGCAATCTCCTATGCGCACGTGTATCACACGCTATTTTTTGCAACGCCCGTCCGCTTCATCTCCGGTTCGATCTCGATTTGTCATCTTTGTAATCTTCCACAATTTCAATTTCTATGAATAAACATTGATATTGTTAGTGAACTCACGCCATATTCACTCAGACTCATTTATCTTAAATTTCCTTCATTTTCCACACATGAACACCCACACACTCAACCAGGATGCCGAAGACCGACGAGCTCGATGTGTGGTACCGCCTTACTACTGAGGACGATGCGTGCTTCCTGATTGGGTAAAAGTATGGATGGATGTTAGTTTTTAAGTGTTAGTTTTAAGGAAAATTCTATAAAAAATGAAAGTGTAGGCAAGTCAATTTTTTAAGGTTAACAGGCTGAAAAATAAACGTTTGTACTACAGTGAAAACTTCAAATTAAAATTCTCCTCTCATAAATATATCGCGAGCCTTCGCTACCTCCTCTAAAAAATGTAGATAGAAATTGGGACTAAAGGCGCAAGGGGCACCCGGGTCTGGTAGTTTAAGTCCAAACACTATCCAGCGCAAGTGGCGTCCGTTCCCCGAAAGGGTCAGTATACACACGGCGTCGGTATTTTTAAAGATACGTGGATGTAGTTTTTCTTTGTTTCTTTCGTAATTTTTATGTATTTTTAAGACTAAAATTAATGTTTCATGTAACTTGATGCTTTTGTGGCCATTTTTGTGTATTCTTATGTCAAAATTTCGTTTTTCTTTCATTTGTCCTTGCTAAATTTTTAGTTTATGAAAATGAATATACAACAAACTCCAATCAATCGAGAGTAACCAGAGAGTTGGATTTGCCACCTAAAAACATTATTTCTCAACAACAACAAAATTAATTTTCTACCCAAATGTTAAATTTTATCCAAATAGTTTACCCTTTAACAAACAAGTTAGTTTTTAACTAAATAGTTTAATTTTCTACATAACTGTTGAATCCTAAACCAACCCAGATTAATTCAGACCAAACAGTTGCATTTTTAACAAAAAAGAATTAATTTTCAACTGTGAGAAATAATTTTCTACCAAAAAGCACGATTTGTTAGCAATATACATGAATGCTCAACCAAAGAATATTATTTTTCAATAAAAATATTAATTAGCAAATAAAAGTGAAATAGTTACATTATTAGATAAAAAATTAATTCTAAAACCAAAAAGAAAAACAAATTTAATACAAAATATTTATATTTTCAACAACAGAGATGAATTTTCGACTAAAATGATGGATCTTGAAAAAATAAATTTTCAAAAAAAAAGAGACCAACCCAAAAAATTATCTTTTAAACCGGAAGATTAATGTTTTAAAGATGAAATGGTTAAAATTTCAACTAAGGAGGTGAATCACAAATAAAGGAAATTTGTAACAAACTAGTTCAATTTTCAACCAAGTAGCTGAATTTCTCACCAAAAAGATGACTTTTTAACAAAATAGTTGTATTTTCATGAAAATAATAAAATTTTCAACCAAACACTAGAATTTTTAACCAAACAAGATGAATTTAAAACCAAAAATATAATAGTAAAATTTTCAACTAAAAATAGTTGATTTTTCTTGTTCGAAAAATTAACAATTTAATCTAAATTTAACCATTTCTGGTTAAAAACCCAACCACTTGGTGAAGAGTTGGACCAATTTGTTAAAAATTCATTTTATTTGTAAGATTCACCTCTTTGGTTGAGAATTTAACTATTTTGTTGAAAAATTTGTTGCTTTTTTTGCCAAAAACTAATTTTTTATCCTAAAATTGAACTACTGCATTTATGGTTAAAATTTTTTTCTTTATAAGTTGAAAATTCAACTGTTTTGTAGAAATTGAAATGAAAATTCGACCTCTTGGATAAAAATTCATCTTTTATGGGTGTCAGTGAATTTTTTTATTGACGATTTTACTTTCTTCTGAAAAATTCGTCTTTTTGTAGCTACACTGTATTACGGTCAAAAGGAATTTATTTATATTGGTATACATACTGAAAGAAAAAAATGTTTGGGAACAAATAAATGCATTTACTTGAATCCTATTTCTTAGCATCACGAAAATATTATTTCACAGTTGCAATTTTATTCGAACTTGACACATCTTTTGTTGATCTAAAGAAATTAATTCCTTGGCCGTAATTTTTGGAATAAAATAAATATTTCTTAACTCCAAGTAAGTTATTTTGTTATACGCGACTCGCATAGAGCGAGATTCTTTTAATATTTATTTTAAAACACCCTCTCGCATACGACTTTTATCCATTCAGTAGGCAACCACTTTACATTTCAGGCCTTTAGACTTTAAAGAGTAAGAGAGACAAAGAGAAAGAGACTGATACGCCATCTCGCGGACAAGGTAGGAAGAGCCTTTCTTATCCCAGGCATGGACTTACCTACAAACGTAAGTATTTCCATGTCAGGGTAAGAAAGGTACGCTCCTATTACGCCGGCCGAGTAGAAGCACCGGGTGCAGGAGAACGCCGCGCGGACAGCGCTATTGAAACTCGAGCGCGCGCATCTCCCTCCACTCGATCCTTCCCACTCCGGCCAGCCCAATGCGATACCGCGGGTTTAAGAAGGCGCGCTCTGCCACGGAACGGCAGTTCGATCAGGGCTGGAATTCCGCTCTGATCAATAAGGCTAACGGCTGGATATCCGCTGTTAGTTCTCAACACCTCCTCGGGCTGGAATACCGCTCGGGCTGGGCCGAACCGAAACGAATAAAAACTGAATACACTCTTTCTCTCATTCCCAAGGCTGGAAATCCGCTTTGAGGACTGAACACTGCCGCTAAGATACTCTCGCTACGCCCCCCCCCCCATGTGGTGAAAAGCCGTACAAAACTCACTCTCTCTCTCACCCCCAAGGCTGGACATCCGCTTTGGGGGCAAAACTCCGCTGTTTGGTCGCGACTTTCATTGCGCCCCCTCACGGTAGGAAACCTAACGTACTCTCTCTTATTCACTCTTTCAGATCACCATAAGCACTTATTGTACGTATGCCTGAAATAAATTTCTTACTCGTTCCGCTGATACGGTTCGCATCCCAGCTGTACTTAGCTGGACCCTAACCCTCTTCACCTACCTGTCAACCCACCCCCTCACGATTGTGAGTTGGATTCGACCGCAACATACCAGTGTATCGAGCTACGGCGAATGACGTCACGAGGACCTGCGCTACCACCATGGACGGCCTTATAGCATGGAGATACTTGATGAAAACTCCAGGATTCCCTAGGATCTATGTGGCTCCCCCCACCAGCTGAAACGAGGCACCTAAAAGCATGGCCAGATTAGACCAATTCCTTGCCACAAACAAGGCAACATTAGTAAGTGAAGAAGCTACGCATGGTTAAAAGTAGAATGACCACTCCTCTCACTCCTTCTTACAAACTTTCCCATATCCACCTCCCTTGGTCCCTCTCCTTCTATCTTAAGAGATAAAACTCCAACCTAAGTGTGAAACCACCTTCACGTACCTATAGAACTATTCCTCTCTCTCCCTCATACGGTATTCCCTATATCTATCTCCCTCGCGCCCTCTCTTTCTATCTCAAGAGATAAGCCTCCAACCGAAGTGTGAAGCCACCTTCGCGTACCTATAGACAGGCTCCTTCTCACTCCCTCTCACAGAACTTCCCAGAATCCACCTCCCTCTCTTTCTATCTTCAGAGGGGATCACCACAATATCTCACTACTACTAACGATAATTACCACATCAAAAAGTATGAATGAAGCATTTGTTCAGATGAATAAAATATTGTGTTTACATAAATATGTATTTTCCAGTTAAAAGAAATGTTTCATTTGATTAGAAAAATTTAATTATTCATCACAAATAAGCATTTATGTAAAAGAAAAATATTATTTTTTTAAATTAAAAATTCATTGATTTGGTAGGAGGACATTTTTCTTTCAATATAGAATACAAATGAGACTATTCCAAACAAATATTTCTTCCAAACAAAGAAATATTTCTCTACATATCCATATCCATCCATATCCATTCAACTGCAATGAGTACATTTTCTATTAATGAATGTTGGCGTAACTGATTTGAATTGACTACTTGTTTACGGGTAAATAAAGAAGTAGATTTTCTACCAATCTTTAGTGGCTCACTTTTCGCTAATCGTATCTAAAAAATTTCACTAGTAATTAGCATAATGATACCAATTTTTATTTAGAAAGCAAAAAAGCTTGAAATCTAAAATATACTTCTTTAAGAACTCAATGTGATCCTTATCCCCATCGTGCCTGATTGAGAAACTATATATTTATTTCTTATTTTTTTCCTAATGTCGGGCACAAAAGGCACTTTTTACTCCAGTGGCATTTTCTCGTATTGGCGAGCCATTCTATTTATACACAGCCTTATAATAAATATATTTTTAATAAATCCCCACAAGCCATAATTTTCAAGTTATAAAAAAATGTGCTGCCGCAATGATAAACGGTATTTTAAAATATTTTAACTTACTGCCTATTGTGCTAAAACTTATTAATATTACGTTAACCCTGAAAAGTACATATCAAGCTCAATGGAGTAATGATAAGAAAATAGTGGTAAAAAGTCGAGTTTAATCTTGCTCAGATGATTGCAACCAGCTCTAATTTTGTCAAGTTCTTTTACCTAATTATAAAATTTTTATAAACAGAAACAACTTCGACACATAAAATAAAGAAATAAATTCTATCTTAGCATTTTTCTCCATGATGACGTGATGTCTATATTCAAGAAAAAGAATCCAGTAGATGTACATGAAATTGCCATGCAAAGAAAACCAGTTAATTTTTAGTTATTCTTCAAAACAACAAAGTTCAGAAAATGCTTTATCAAGTAAGTGTTTTAACATTTTTCACAAATTCATCATAAAAATTAAAAATTAAAATTAAAGAATTGCATTGGATAAAATTTAATTAACTTATTATTTTTCAATTTTCATTATTATAAAGTTATTCCTAATTCTATGATAAGTGCTTTAATTTGTAGATTGATTCTGATTACTTCAAATGAAAAAAATTTTTAATTTCAATGACCATGCACAATTATTTACGAAACCGGAAAAGCCCAGAAATTTTTTTCCCTCATTGGTCTGCGGCCACCCTGATAAGATTTTTAGGTTCATTGAAGCAATAAGATGGTAATATTGTGAAACTTGTAAATAGGCCACATCAGCTAGGAAAACGTGACCTATTTAGAAGATACTGCCTCTAAATGGAAAAACAAGAATTATTTACTAACTTTATATATTTAATCTTACTTCACTCAGGTTAAAAATAATCTTTTTCAAATGTATGTGAAAAAAAGATATTAACTTCGTAAAAAAATGAGTTCGATAAAGTTAAAACTGTAAACCAATGTCCTCAAAATGTCTTATTTTTACAGATAATAAAATAAGGCTAAATTCGAGAAAATAATTTTTATACTTTATTTTGTTTATTCAATATTGAGCATCCTCTTTTAATAAACGAGCACCTTCAATCGCGCACTATGCACGCGTGTATTTTTTCGATTTGAGTGAAAAATAATTGTTATTACAAATTAAAAATTTATTTTTTAGGTTTATTGGCTTTTGAGACTATATAAATATAGTTTGTTCAGGCTTCTGGAGGAAATTTAAAAATATTTTTGAAAATTTTAAATATGTCGAAAACATGTCTAGAAAATTACCATTAAACTTTCTATTCTACATAATTTTACCAAATTGAAGAATATTTCGATTCAGCTAGTAAGATATTCAGAACCTATGGAAGTTTGAAAGAAATTTGACAATATTTCAAAATTTAAGAAATTGTGTTAAAATTTTTCAGATTTTAGAATCTTCTCAAATTTTGAATTATTTTTCAAATTATTCAAAAACTTGTACATATCTTTCAAATTAATTCGAATTTTTCCCAAAACTTGTGGAAATCTTTCAAAACAAAAAAATCGTCTCAAAATCTTCCACATTTTTTTTCGATATTTTTAGAAAAAATTTTGAAATGTTTCACAATCTTTTAAAATCGTCATTAAAAATTAGTTTTTCAAAATGAAAAATCATTTACAATTAGCCCAGGAATCTCAAAAAAAAATTTGTCTGGTCTTGAAACCTTTGAAAATTCTGAAAAAGCTTCCAAATTTTCTGTTCGAAATCTTCAAAAATCGACGTTTGTTTCAATTTTTTAGAATCTTCTCAAATTTTAAATTATTTTTTAAATTTTTCAAAAACTTGTACATATCTTTCAAATTAATTCAAATTTTTCCCAAAACTTGTGAAAATCTTTCAAAACAAAAAAATTGCCTCAAAATCTTCCACATTTTTTTTTCTCGATATTTCTGGAAGAAATTTTGAAATGTTTCACAATCTTTTTAAATCGTCATTAAAAATTAATTTTCCAAAATAAAAAATCATTTTCAGTTAGCACAGAAATCTAAAAAAAATTTGTCTGATCTTGAAATCTTTTAAAATTCTGAAAAAGGTTCTAAATTTTTTGTTCGAAATCTTCAAAAATCTACATTTTGTTAAATTCTTCCAGATTTTCATATTTTCACCTTTTCAATTAAACTGAAGCAATAATCAATTAAATTTCACAGAAATAATTATTCAAACCATTTATTATTATTTATAAAAATATTTTTTCAGAATAATGCTAGAAAGTTGCAGTTTTTTCTAAAATTTTCCACTTTTCGTCAACTGTTCAATTAGAGTAAAGTGATAATTAATTTAAGTTTATGAAAATAATGGTACAAAAAATTTATAATTACTTTTAATAATATTCTGTCTGAATAGTGCTAGATAGTTGCAGTTAAAAAAAAAGTTCACTTTAGTTCACTTTTCACTTAGAATGTGGTAATTGTCAATGAAATTTATCAAACACAGTTGTTTAAAGAAATTATTATTGTTTGTAACTATATTTTGAACTTTTCATCCAGTTCTTACTCAGTAAGATAATAATATATCCAGGTTAACAAACATAGCTGCTTGAACAATTTATTATTGTTTATAACTATCTTCTCTTGGAGTAATACTGTGAAATTGTAGGGTTTTCTGAAATTTTCGGCTTTTCTTTGACTTTTTATTTAGAAAGAAATAATAAATATCGATACTAATTTAAACAAAAAGGCTCTTAGTAATTACTTCAAGGAAAATTCACATTTGATATGATCGATACAGAAAATTTCAAGAATAATTCAAATATCTGTTTTAGTTCAGAAAAATATCAATAAAAGGTGACAAAAAGTTAAATATTTTAGATAAGAGCCGCAACTTTCTAGCATTATTCAAAGAGATTATTATTTAAATTACCAATACATCATTGTAACAATTATTTTTATTAACTAGATATAATTCTTACTTCACTTTAATTAAAAACTGGCATAAAAGTGGAACATCTTTAGAAGAAACTGTAACTTTCTAGAATTATTCTGAGAAATATTGTTATAAATAAGAATAAACTGTTGAAATAATTATTTTTGGTAAATATAATTTATTAACTGCCTTTGTTTACCTCCACAGTGAACAAAAAGTTGAATATTTTAGAAAAAACCGCAACTCTCTAGCATTATTACACGTGAAAAAACTCTATCAAGTACTTGCCTAAATTTTAATATTTTACTGAATAATGATGGTGATAAAAGTTGTGAAATAAAAAAATTAATTAGCCAAGTACGAATAGTAAAAAATTCATAAATGGAAGTGTTTTTTTAATAAAAGTAATTAGTTCAATGAATTTGTTGGATAAATAATTTATTTATAAGCAAAATAAATTGATATTTTAACGAAAAAAAATAAAATAAAAAAAATTGTCCGACCTTTCATTATTTTTAAATGATAAACATAAGCTTGAGAACATAACAATAATAACAAATAATTATATTCCAGCCCGGTTAAATGTTTTTTGATACTTTTTCTCCTCTAAAGCACCAATTTATTTTTCTTATAAACAAAAAAAATTATTTATGAAACTAATTCATTGAACTGATATCTTTCATTTAAAAAACAATTCTATGTATATATTTTATACTACTGGTACTTCGCTATATATATTTTTATTTTACCAATTTCATTACCTTTATCATAAATAAATAAATTATTAAGATGTATGCATGTACTTGGCGGAGATTTTCACACGTAGTTTTTTTTGGATTCCAATATTTTTTCAGTAATAAATAAATAACCGCATGCAGCAATAACGTTTTTAAAAAAAAATTTGAAATTCTTTGAAATTTGTTAAAATAGTTAAAAATCTTGAAAATATTTTTAAATTCCGTATTATCTTTTAAATAAATGCTACAAATTTCTTTCAAATTGCTTGCAATTTTTGAATCTCTTGAAATTCTTTGGAATGTTTAAAAATAACTTAAAATGTTTTGAATCACTTGGAAAATTTTTACGATCCTTCATAGTTCCTGAAAATATTGAAATCCTACTTCAAGTGAATAAATAATTTAACTTTTTGGATCACTTTTTTTAATATTTCAAGAAATTATTTCTATTTTGAGTTTTTTTAATGATTTTTTGTCATGTTTTTCTAGAATTGCCAAAAAATTATAAGAATATAAATATAGGATAACGATTATAGGCATATAATGAATTTCCTACAATATTTTTTCATAAGGGTGTAACGACTGACGACTGAAAAATTCCCGACAATTACTGAATTATAAAATTCCCATATTTGAAGAATTAAAAAATTGTTTTCAGGCAAAATGTATCCTCCAGAAATATATATTTTTTATAGTTATTCCAAATTCAGACGATAATTTGTAAAAACTTTAAACATTAAAAAAAATTGTTTTCGATAAAAATATTTGATTGCTGTATCTTATTAATTTTTTTCAATTGCTTATATTCGGAAATTTTCTAGTTCGTTTATTTTATAATTACCCAACTTTCTGTCGGAAATTTTATTATGCGAGAATTTTTCAATTCGGTAACTTTATTATTTGGTAATTTTATTATTTGTGATTTTTCATTCGTCCCATTGATTAAATTATTCGTAAATAAAAGTTTCACGTATTCTACAAAGCTTTCGGGACTATGGAAAAAAAATTGAAACGTATGTTACTTTGTCTAATTTATTTAAATTCATATTTTAAATGTACAATAAATATATTTTTAGAATTATTATGGTAAATAGCATCTGACTTAGGAAGAAGATGATAGAATTTAAAAAAAAACATGTTTTTTGTATATTTTCATAAAATTTTGACTGGCACGACACTTTCTTTTATCTAATTTTTTTATATTATTTCATCTTAAAAAACTGTACTAGGATCAAATGAATGATTAATGTTATGTTAAATTTCAACAGGTTTACTCAAATTTTACCTAAAATTTCTCCCCTTTTATGAAGAATTCTTCTTTTTTTCCTGTTTCCAATCACTTTTTCGGTTGTTTTTTTTTTTTGCCTAAATGATCACTGAATTAATAGAAACCAAGTAAGAAAGAACAACTATTTTTTGTTTCGAATTCATCTTGGTTATATGGAAATTCCACTATTTGATTGTATATTTAATTATTTGTTTGAAAATGTAACTATTTTGTTAAAAAGTCATATTTTCGGTAAAAAATTCAACTACTTGGTTGAAATTTGAACTAAACTTTTAAAAATTCATTTCTTTTTTGGTTGATATTTAATTGTTTTGGCTGAAAATTCATCTACAAAACAGTTGAATCTTTGACCCAGAAATATTCTATCAAACTAAAATTATGAATTTAAAGAAAAAATGAATGATTAATTTCATATTAGTAATTTCATTGTTAAAAAATCATCATTTTAGTGAAAGCTTAATCTCTCCGATTAAAAATTTACCTATTTTCTTGACTTTGAATTTGAATATTACATTTTTTCTTGAAAACTTTTTTTTTCAGTTGAAAATTCAACTATTTGTTCGAGAATTGATTTATTTTCTTGAAAATTCGTCTTTCGGTAGAAAATTAACATTAAACATTCAGCTATTTGGCTAAAAAATCAACTATTTTGTTTAACATTGAATTATTTTGTTGAAAATTAATTTATTTTGGCAAAAATTAATCTACTTTGGACCATCGTTAAAAAATCGTATTTTTTGGGTAGAAAATTAATTTTGTTTGTTGAAATTTGATCTTTGAGAAAATCGTAATCTACAGTCGATCTGAAAATTCTTTGGAATTTGTTAAAATAGTTAACGGTCTTGAAAATGTTTTGAAATTCAGTAATATCTTTGAAATCAATGCTGCAAATTTCTTTGTCGTTCCTTACAATTTTTTAAGGCTGCGGCTATACCTACGCGAAGCGTTGAAAGTTTTGCAAGTTTCATTGGACTAGCTGGTGAAGGGATTGGGTTTCCACCAATCCGAGACCGCCGCCAGTTTTCGGCCATCTTTATACTAGCGTACTCTCGCGTAACTTTAGACACTCGGGTTTTTTCAAGTCTCGTAATTCTTTGGAATGTTTTAAAATAACTCAAAGTCTTTGAAATCCTTCAAAATTCCTTAAGATCTTTTATAGCTTGTGAATTTATTGAAATCTGTCGAAATACCTTGAGTAATTTGAAATCCTACGTTAAGTGAATAAATCAATTATTTGTTTGTAGTTTCTCTATTTTTTTGAGCAACTTTTCAATATTTCAAGATTAGTTATTTCTATTCTAAGATTTTAATTATGATATTCTATCATTATTTTCGCAGAATTGCAAAAAAATGATAAGAAATCAATTATAGAAAAATCATTGTAGGAATTTCCTATACAACAACAACAACAAAATTATTCTCATGAAGCTATGAAAACCGATATTACTAATTCTTCTGCATTATGCTGTGTAATTGTGTACATAGAAAGGCGAAAATTTAGACTGTGTGCATGACACTGATAAGACTTTATTTCACGATACGCGAACTTGACAAATTATTACTTTCTCAAATAAAAGGCTCACGTATTCTACAAAGCTTCTGCAATTATGAAAAACAAAAAAAAAACATTATTTCAAAACGTGTATTACTTTAACTAATTGTGAAAAATTTATATTGTATATGTACAATGAATATTTATTTTAAATTATTTTAATAAATAGCTGGAATTTTTATTAATTTGACGAATGAATTTCCAATCGAATAAAACAAGACGACACGAATTTTACCGTTTTGATAAAAATACCATTTTCGCAGAGATATGTGTAATTGAAATTTTAGAACTGTTAAAAAGATATAAATTTTTTCTTCAAATCATTCTAACTTTCGACCTAACTGAGAATTTCCTTAAATTTGTATCTGAAAAAAAAATTAGTTCACCACTTATTTTAAATTTGAACTAACTTATATGTTCTAATATATATTCTTTGGTCCCCTTTTTGAAAGAATAATTCTTTTTCTCACCTTTTTCAGTAGACTTACACTTTTTTTTGTTTTTTCGCTTTAAGAAGAATTCAATTGATAGAACCCAATGAGAAAATCCAACTATTTTTCCTCAAAAATGATTTTTTTCTATTTTGGAAAGTCTACTATTATATTTTTTGGTTATTTATATATTATATATTATTTTTGGTTAAGAATTCATCTCTTTGGTTGAAAATGTAAATTTTTTTGTTTTTAGAATGCAACTATTTCGTTAAAAAGTCATCTTTTTTGGTCAAAAATTGAACAACTTGGTTGAGTTTTTAACTTTTTTGTAGAAAATGTATATATGGTTTTGAAAATTCATCTCTTAGTTGAAGATTGGTTATTTTGAGAATTAATTTTTTTTAATCGAAATATAACTATTCCTTTTTTGGTTAAACATTGATATTTTTGAATCATAATTGATATACTTAATTGCTAATTGATATTTTCCAGTTCAAACCTCAAATATTTTGTAGAAAATGCACTTATTATTATCTCGAAAAATCTTCCTCTTTGGTCGAATATTAATATTCTTGGTTGAAAATTAATCCCTTTTATCTCAAAATGAAACTGTTTGGCCAACAATTAATCTTTTTAGGTTTGATTCAACTGTTTCAGATTAAAATTGAAACCTTTTTTGTTTGAAACATCAACTATTACATGTTTCATGCAAAATTAATATTTCTTGTTACAAATGATATTTTGTTGTGAAATGAAACATTTTTAAATAGAAAATTCAAGTATTTGGTTAAGAATTCAACTATTTATTACATAATTAAATTATTATTGGAGTGAATATGAATTTTTATCTGTAAAAATATATATTCAAGATGAAATATGGGATGGTTCCGAAGGAAAAACCCATAAGCGACGGCGTAACAACCGTGCCGAAAACTGAATGGCACCTGAGTGAGGTGTCTGAAACGGTGACTCTGGGATACCAGGTGACCTCTCAGAGTATGCAGCCTTATCCTTGCACGCCGAGCTCTACAAGGATGAACGAACCCTTTCCTCAGCTGCTCGTGGGAACAACAATGAGACCACCAAAACACCAAAAAGTTGTAGATGCGGATCAAAACGATCGAACGCGCAGAGCGCCCGACAATGGGTCGGCGAATAATGCCGATCATCCTAGAGTTAGGGGTGCTGAAAATAATTTAGATGGAAACACTACGACGAACCGGCACAAGACTCCCACATTGAGTGGACAAATCAACTCAAGGATGACTTGTTAGACTGCTACGATGCCAGCATTATCCCTGTTCATCGAGGCTTTATGGCGCGTATGCATACTCTGTGGTGCAAAATACACCCGGGGCTTCAGTAAGCTTCGATTCAATCCTTGCGAAATCAACGTGCCCACCTCTCGAAGAATGGATATGTAGGCGGAGCGCTTCCCCAACCGCTGCTTGATCAAGCTGCATCCGAAGATCAGGAAGCGACTATAATATCAACCGCGGAAAGCAGGCACCTTTTGAGAGATGACCACAATTTCAGGACAAAAAGGAACATTAACATGCAAGTTCCTCCTAAGCCCCAAGATCTGGCTGAAATGGATGCCTCCCTTCGTGGAGAAATCTAAAGCGGAGCTCGGACTCTAGGTACATGTGCACATGTTGCTAGTGTGTTATGGTATCTGGGATATGCACGACATCAAAACAATATCAGATATCCCGATAACTCATTACCAAATACCACATTGGATGCTGCAAATAGAGAGGTCGAAATAGTAAATGAATACGAAGCGAATGTGTTTGTGCATGTTGGTACACACACGCGCGCATACGCGCCTGCATATACATATATGTCTTGACTTAATTGGCTGCGCAACAGCGTCTTGTCTTCATCGAATGGGCAACCTATCTTGCTTTCATTGGCTGGGCAACAGCGCCTTGTCTTCACCGACTGGACAACCCGTCTTGCTTCGATTCGCTGGACTGTTTGGGGTCTCAAAATCCAACCTTCTAGGTCCTCGTCGTGGACCCTGCAGGCTCAATCTAAAATCTGTAGCGACTGAATGACGGCAATGGTAAATTCATTTATCCCAAGTACTTCGTTTTAATAAATGTAATTAGAATTTCTTTTAAACGTTTGATCTTTCCACCCCAGGGATATGAGTTTGCGCCAATAAAATAGAGGTATAGAACGCAGAATTTCTCGCACTAGTGTTACATTTCCGGTATTGAAAAGGGAGCTTCTATTAAAAAAATTCAAGTTAATCGTCAAACAAGTCTGAAGAATAAAGGTCAAATACTAACTCAAGGTCACTATCGTATGCCTCCCTGCAAAACCTAAAACTTTTGTCTCAATGTTTTTAGCATAAAACGCTTTCCCGAAAAACTATTCAGGTGCGACTTTAAAAATAAAACTCTCTTTATAATATAAATACCTACATTTATGGCTGTAATTGTGGCCTGCACCATACTTTAAACCATGATTGTTACGGTGACATATATCCAATTACATCAATTACACCACGAAAACCCCTTTTTTGACAGTTGTGGTCATGGAGACTTTTGATCACCATGACATGAACTACATTTTCCCTCAGTTGCAAACAAATTAGCCGAAAGCGTATTTCTGTACAAATTCTGCGGGGTTCTTTGCAATCAGAAATGGAATATTTAAGTTTTCAATTAAAATAACTAGTTTTCAAAAAACAAAAAATCAATTTTGAACAAAATAGTTAAATTTTCAACCAAACAGATGAATTTTCAATGCAAAATGATAAATTATCGAACAAAAAATGAGAACCTTCAAAGAAATGTTGACGTTTCAACTAAAAAGATCAACTTTCTACCAAATAGTTGAATTTTCAGTTTAAAAAACTGGTTAAATTTCCCACTCTAAAGAAGTATTTTTTTGCAGAAATATCAACTTTTGGGTGAAAAATTCTTTTTTTGGTAGAAGATTCATTATGTTAGTTCAAAAAAAAAAAATTTCTCTGCCTAAAAATTTAACTATTTTGTTAAAAAGTCGTCTTTTTTGTTCAAAATGAATTTTTTGACTGAAAATTTAACTGTTACAAGTTTAGTCTTACATTTATCTTTTTCGCTTGAAAAATCAGCTATTCGTTTTAATATTTTTGTATTTTGTTCAAACTTTGTTTTGTGTGGTAGAATATTTGTCTTCTTGCTGACAAATTCACCTTTTTGGTTGAAAATTCATTTCTTGCGTTAAAAATTTAATCATTGTGTTGAATATTCCTTTAAAATTTCAATTTTCAATTGAAGATGCATTTTTTAATTGAAAATTAGTTTTTTAAATTAAAAATTAATTTTTTTAACTGAAAATTTATTTATTGCATTTTTTGTTGAAAATTGATCTCTTATGACAGAAATTAAATCTTGTTGGTTGAAAATTCATTTGTTTGTTTGAAAATTTAACTATTTTCTTTGCAAATTGATATATTTTGTTTAAAATTTGTTTATTATTAGGTAGACAATTTATTTTTGGGCTGATAACTCAACTATTGGGTTAAAAATTCATATTTTTTATTGAAGCTTCATTATTTTAGTTGAAAATTAATTTCTTTGCTTGAAAATTGAACTACGTTGTTAGTTTTGTTGTTGTTGAAAATATAACTTTTTTATATTTTTTTGTGGAAATATCAACTATTACACTTTTTTGTTAATTCATTTTTGTATCGAAAATTCAACACTTTGGTTAAAAATTTAATTGTTTTGTTGGAAATTTCCTTTTTCTTGGTTGAAATTTATTTATTTCAACTCAAACTGTAATTCCCTACAAGATTATCATAACAACTTTTTGAATGTTCTCGAAAAATCGAAAATTCAAATTCTGACAGCACAAAAAATAATAAAAAATAAAAAATTCCATTTTGCGGTCAAACTATCCAAGATACGACAAATGATGATCAACAAAGATTGTGCTCTGAACATAGATTTACAAATTTGTAATGGAAAACTTTTTGATAAGACGCGTAGTTTTTATTTTATTCGTAAAAAACAACATTAAAAATATAAAAATATAAAATTTTGTGGACAAACGACACAAGCAGAGAAAAAAACAATTAAACAAAAGTCATAAAAAATATAATTAAAAATTTTGTTGTTGAAAAATCACATAGGATACGAAAAAAAGTTAATAGGCGAAAGTTGTTCACCCAAAAAGGATCTACAAATGTGCTATTATACATTTTTTGATAAGATGAGTAGATTTCCCTTCAATCGTAAAAAATATGACTGAAAATAAACAAATCAAATTGTTGGAGAAACGACACGAAAGACAAAAAAAATTAAATCATACTAACCCCAGCACTAAACTCTATCGATTAGTCTTACATAATATTTCATAATACTATACTGTTAGAAAAATCTGTACTAGATTTAATAAACATGTAATGGAAGCAAGAATGCACAACATGAAATTAAATTTAGTATAGCAGCGTACAGTAAATTTAGTATATGCATATACTGAATTTAGTATGCACGTCTGATTTAGAATGAAATTTAGTATACGCGTATGCTAAATTCAGTATACATGTATACGAAATTTAGTATGCGCATATACTAAATTCACTATACGCGTTCTGTTTCGCGTGGGTTCCGTCTTCATCATCTATAAACATGATCAGATGAAAAATGAAATGAAATAACAAAGTTTTAACTTTCAAATAATCATATGGACATTTACTTTAATAAATTTAACATACCTTTTAAAGAGAAGACTTTGCATATCCTCACAGAAAGAAGCCGAAACTTTTAATATTACAGACAACTCAAACAAATGTCACCGACACTTAATACATTTAGTATACATATAACTTCGTAAAAGAAATTTAGTATACGTAAGTATACTAAAATTACAAAGTTTAATGAATTTAGTAAACATATAGGAAATTTAAAATGCCCGATATATTAAAATTGCAAACATTTCTAACAGTGTACAAAGAACTCAAACAAATGCCACCGACCACGTTGCCCAATTCGCGTAAATCAAAACGCGCTCGCGCAGCTGAATATAGTAAACACGCATATGAATTTTAGTATACAGAAACTATGAAATGCATATACATGAAGAAAACTTACTTTACACTTAATACATTTAGTACGCACATAACTTCCTGAAAGAAATTTAGTATATGTAAGTATACTAAAATTACAAAGTGTAATGATTTTAGTTAACATATAGGAAATTTAATATGCTCAATATGCTCATGTATACCAAAATTGCAAACACTTCTAATAGTATATGGGCAACGAGTGTGAAACAGATTGGATTATAATGCATATATATTTATATCCATGCACAGGTATTTACTAATTACCATTTTTTGAATTCTGAATAATTCTTTGAACAGATAGAATTTTAAATACTTATTTATTCATATTATGAAGAATAATTTTTATATCTTTGTCATTTTTTTACTAATGAAAGCAAAATTAGATAATGCAACTTTTAAAAGGGTAAGTATATAAATATATGTGTGTATATATGTTTCTGTGTATTCATGTATGTATATGTCTTTTTTTAATTGCAGGTATTATGTTTTGACTATTTAATTTGCATAAGAATGTTTTAATTAGACCTTGTAGTTTTCCTATAAATAATCCCTGATGAGGGGGTCTTAATTGGCCCCGAAGCATGTTGGATCCCTGTAGTATAAAAAGGACGGAGAAAGGAAAAAGTGAGAGGTTGATTTTTGGTTGACTTTTTCTTTTTTTCCTCCCTCTTTTTTCATTTGGTTATTTTTGTCTCTAATGAGCCAAAAAGTGAGGTAGTTTAGAAGTCTGTTTTTTTAATTGTGAATCTTTTTCATGCTCATTTTGCATAAAATTATTCATGATAAAATAGATTCCTTTTCGATCTTGAGTTGAAAAAAAAATTATTTAATTTAAATATAATGCATTATAACTTCATACTTATTCCTTTAATGAAATAAGCTATATTTTATATTTAGAAAAATTCTAACTTTCTTCTAAACTTCCGGGTTTCAAACTTTCTTTCATTAATAACTTCTGCTCGATGTCAAACAACACAAACAAGAAGTTCCATCCTAATGTCCTTATCGGAAGACTTTGTTTTATCCACCCACGCACTTTTTCGTACATTTCATAGGGCGTGGGCGGGCAAATCGCAGTCTTCCGATAAGGATATTGAGATAAAACTTTTTCTGGTGTTGACCGACATCGAGTGCAATTTATTTATTTAAAAAAAAAATAGAAACTGGTCGCTTAGAGGAAAGTTATAATTTTTTCAGATTTTTTTAATCTGTATTTTAGAGTGCGTAGGCGGACAACTCGCAGTCTTCCGATAATGATATTGGGATAACCGTTGTGATCTTCAGTGACATGGAATCAGTTAGATTTTCAACAGCTGATAAATAATTATATATAAAATAACTGATATTTTTATTTTTGTATATTGATTTTCCAACAAAAATTTTTTTTTCAAATCAATTTAAAGTGAATATCAGTGATTTTTGAATTGAATAGAGCTAGGTCTTTGGGTGTGGAAATTTATTGGTATGGGATGCCATTAATAGGGCTTTAAACACGTACACGTACGATAGCATAATCTGACAGGCCTGCACGCTGATAAAACGAAAATATATTAACACCCGAGTGGAAAATTCTGACCATCTTTTCGTTTTCATTCATTTTACAAATCTATAATCAGAGAATCTGTTTTAATTTATAAGTAATTAGGTTTGAAAATTTATATGAAAATAACTTTTATATTATTATGAAAAAATAATACACGAAAAAGGAAATTAAAAGAATGATATTTAAAATCAACTGAAATTATAATTAACAAGATATTACACAATTTCGCTTTAATTACAATAATGACCTTAATTAGCCCCGTTTGGAATTTTTTCCGATGAGTTTCATTCAAAGGTTACATTAATAATGATTCCACTTGAAACAATTATGAAATATTATGTATTATTTTCAGAATAATTGTGTCAGTACGCAGCGATTAAAGTTTGATTAAATATTAGATGGTAGAAACTAAAATTGTTACTTTGAAATTCATAGAATCAAATTTAAATTTCTTTCAGGCACATACAGAACTCTTTTTTCGAGTTTTGAAATATATAACCATGAAAAGCTACTTTTTTGTATATAAATTTAGAAAATTTGAATTTTAGTAATTTGATTTTTCAATTTTTTAATAGAAAAATATTTTCAATCACTTTAAATGTCACCGATTTAACGTCACATCAAATCATCCAATTTGTAATGAATTTGATCTAAACTTCTTACGAATTTGCAAAGTTCAATTTTTAATTTTTAAATTTTTCGTCTGGATTAGGAGAGGAAATTTGTTTAATTTTAAACATTTTTATTGAGTTGAAAGGGAGGAAATTTTGGTTTTAATTTTTTTCTGCTTGGGAGAAGGGAGTTTTTTCTCATAAGCATTTTGATTAATATTTTAACTGAGTTAAAGCTGGTTATATTCCTTATTTGGAACATTTTACTTATGATAAATCAAATTTTTTTTTATTTTCAATCTTTTTCTGAATTGAAAAAGAATTTTTTTTTCATTTTTAACATTTTTTATATTTTATTCAAATGAAAAGGAGGAAATTGTTGTAATTAATTTCATTTCTGAATTGGAGAAGGGAATTTTTGTTATCAATAATTCATTTCTCAATTTGAATAGATACATTTTGTACTTTTAACATTTTTATTTAGTTGAACAGGGCAACAATTCTATAATTTTCACATTTTTCTTAATATAAAAAGGAGAAAAATTTTTATTTATTTTTTTCCGAATTTGAAACAGGCACATTTTTTACATATTCATTGAGTTTTCACTTTCCAGAGAGGAAACTTTATTTTTTATTTTTTTCCTTATGATGAAATGGGGGAGTTTGTTAATTTATTTATTTTTTCTTAAGCTTTGAGTTTGAAATTTGTAATTTATATCATTTTCATTTCCAAGGCTACTTTAAAATTACTTAGTTTTTAAAGCTAAATATCTTAATTTTTAATCGTTGAATATAAAAACATTTTGAATTCAAATGTTTTTTTTTTTTTTTGCTTAAATATTCTTAAATTTGAAATTGGAAACCTGAAAAATTGGACAGTTTAAAGCAAATGCAGTCAAATTTGAACAATTTCGGAAACATATATTAGAAAGTGTATATCCTTTCCATTTATTATGAGCAATAATAAAAAAAATTCACCTTTAAAAATGAAGGACAAAAATAAATTAAACTTTTTTCGAAATTGAAGTTCCTGCATATTATTATTACTATTTATTCGTGAAAATAAACGTTCGGTAGTTTTGTGCGGATACCATCTTTTTTAAAGATTTATGATTCTCTTGATGTCAATAAAAAATATTATCGAACTATCGAAACTGTAGCAAAAACAAAATTTTTTAAATTTATTTTAAAATAGTTACAATAATATGTTGAGTTCTTAAGCTAAAGGCCCATTATCATTTTCCCTGTTTGAAATTAAAGAATTTGAATTTTTAAACCTTTAAAATTTAATAATTCTAAAACCGTTTAAAATTATACGACTTCGAATTGGCAGCTTTAAGAATAAATGAGTTTAAACTTACAGACTTAAACATTAGGCAATTCCAAAATTCGTTAAAAATTGATATATTCTTAAATTAGGATTTTAAAATTATATCATTGAAAATAATCCATTTTAAAATTTTGCACTATGCTTTTTAAATTGGCAGGTATTTTGACGATTTGTAACGTAGAGTGGGGAGACGGTAGAGGTCAATACAAAAATTGACATCACACGTGGAAAATTTAAACTTGAATAACAATTTTTTGAAATGTTTGAGAAAATGAAAATTTGTACCCCTTTTTAAAATAATTCTTCTTTTTTCTCCTGTTTTCAAGAAAATACACCTTTTGCTCCTTTTTCGGCTCGAGTGCAAACATAATTAATAGAAAACAATAAGAAAATACAACTATTTTTTGTTGAAAGTTAATTTATTTTAACTGAAACCTCTACTATTATATTTTTGGTTCAGAATTAATATCTTTTGATTAAAAATTCTATTCGATTGATAGCTTCACTATTTTGCTGAAAATTCATTTACTTTTTTTTTTGTTAAAAAAATTACTTTCTCAACTGAAAAGGCACCTTAGGCATTTTTGACTGAAAATCGATCGTTTTTAACTGAAAATTCAACAATGACATTTTTCATTGAGAATTCACCTTTTTGGGTTGGAAATTTAACTACTTGTTTGAAAGTTGAACTACCCTCTTAAAAAATCATATAATTTGTTGAAGATTTAACTATTTTGTTGAAAATTTCTTTCTTTTTTATATGGCTGAATTTTGTTAGGAAAAATGTAACTAGGGGAGACCACCCTACAGTGAATAATAAACCTACAGTAGATAATCATTAATTAAAAATATCAATGAATATAAAATAAATAATTGAATTGAAATAATAGTTAGTACACTGTATATTACAATAAATTAAAATAATAATTAATTATTTGAGGTATATTTGGGTTTTTAATTATCAATTATTTACTTACGTTCGTTATCTACTGTAGGGTGGTCTCCCCTATTCTATTTTTGGCTGAAAATTTATCCTTTTTATCTGAAAATTCAGATATTTTGTAAAACATACATTTTATTAGTTGAAGATTTACCTATTTTATAGAATATTCGATTTTACGTTGTTGAAAATTAATAATTTTAATTGCTAATTTTAGCGATTCCATTATTGGTAGAAAATTGGTCGTTTTTAGTTGGAAATTCAACAGTTTGGTTGACAATTGATGTATTTTGTTGTCAATTCGTATTTGTTGTGTAGAAAAATTAAACCTTTTGTTTGAAAATTCAACCATTTAGTTCAAACTTGAACTACTTTGGTAAATTTCTTTTTTAAGTTCCATCTCTTATTAAAAATTAGTGTTTCTTGGGGTTGAGTTTCAATTTTTTGAACTGCAAATTTAACTATTCCTATATTTAATGAAACTCGATCGTTTTCATTTAAAAATGTAACCATATGGTTTAAAATTAAATTATTTTTGGGTTGAAAATTCATCTGTTTTTATCGAAATTTCGCCCTGTACTGTTAGAAACTCTATTTCGGTTGACGATTCAACTATGTTATTGAAAATTAAAATCATTTTTGGTTGAAATATCAAATATTATAATTTTCGTGCCGAATTAATCTTGTTGGATTGGAAATTCAATGACTTCATTGAAAGTTGAACTTTTTTGTTATAAATTCATTTTATTAAGATTCATCATTAAGTTGAAAATTGAATAATTTTGTTAAAAATTCAACTATTTTGCTAAAGATTTAATTATTCCGTTAAAAATTCAACTATATTGTTAAAAATTTAATTATTCAGTTGAAATTTCAATTTTTTCGTTGAAAATGTAATTATTTTGTTCAAAATCCAACTGTTTTGTTGAAATTCAAAGTATTTGGCTTAAAATTCAACTATTTTGTTGAAAATTAAATTACTTAGTTGATAATTTAACTACCTTGTTGAAAATTGAAATTACTTTGCTGAAAATTTAACTGTTTTGTTGACATTTTAATTATTTCGTTTAAAATTCAACTATCTGGTTGAAAATTCAATTACTCAGTTGAAAATTCAACTACTTCGTTAAAATTAAAAATATTTGGTTCAAAATTCAACCGTTTTTTTGTAATTTCAAGTATTTTGTTTGAAATTCAAGGGTTTTCTTAAAATTTTAATTGTTTTGTTTAAAAGTCAACTATCTTGTTGCAAATTTAATTACTTAGTTGAAATTTGAATTATTTTGTTGAAAATTCAATTACTTAGTTGAAAATGTAACTACTTCCTTGAAAATTAAAGTTATTTTCTTAAAAATTTAACTGTTTTGTAAAAATGTTAATAGTTTTGTTCAAAATTAAACTGTTTTGTTGGAATTTTAATTATTTAGCTTAAAATTCAAATACTTTGTTGAAAATTTAACTACTTTGTTGGAAATTTAATTATTTTCTCGAAAATTCAACTATTTTGTTGAAAAATCCTCTTCTTTGTTCGAAAATTCAACTTCTTAATTGAAAATTCGTCTTTTTGGGTGAAAAATGCAATATGTTTCGACTTAAAATTTCAAGGAGAGGGGGAATTTTACGTTGAACATTTTTTTATAAGATTTCAAATTAAAGTATACTAATAAACTATCAAATTGACAAAATAGAAAAAGTCGCGAGTCAAAAACACGAGAAAATGGAGCGAAACATAGGAACTACATTGTGGACAGAATGCATATTATATAATTAATTATAATTAATAATTTTTCAAATTCGAAAGATACGAATTTTCCAAGTTCAGAATTCTGAATTTTCTTCACTTTTGAAAGATTTCATTTTAAATTCTACAATCTTCAAAGTTTTTATTTTCTATTTTTCGGATTTTTGATAAATATCTCCCAATTGACATGGAAATATTCGACCAAGAAAAACCGGAAGTTTTAAATCGACCATAGAATCGATAACCTGCTATCACTATTTTTATATCACGAAAGAAGAAGATACATATATTTCTGGCAAGATTTAATATTAGATTATTTTATAGATTATTTCAACATGCATTCTAGGTACTCTCTATATGAAACAATACATTTTTATCTCTCATAAATCTTCAGATAATAAAAACCGACGCTTTTTAGTTTTTTTTTACAGGGGACGTCCTAGTCACAGCTATGTGCCTTGTATTTTATATTAACGTGATAAAAATTGTCAGTCACAGGAATCACAGCGCAAAAGAAAAAGATAAGCAAATAAGTTAGAAAAAAAGTTTCCGTAGACTATTGAGAGGTTAATTATATCATTCGATACCCCCCCCCCATACTTCCCCTCTCCACCCTTCTCCACCCTACATTCCCCTAATTCCCCTCCCCCACTTCTCCATTCGCCTCAACCCTTCTCTAACTTCTTCCTTCTCTTCTTTCTCCTCTCCTCTCTTTTCCAGCTAACACTCCCTTTCCGCTACATCCCTTTCCTAACCATCACATCCTATCCCTTACTCACCATCATTTCTAATCGTTTCCCCTACTTTCCTCACGTCATCTACTTCTCAATAATTTCTCCTCACTTCCCATACACACATATGCTCTCACGCTTCCCCACCACTTATTTCCCCTTCAACCCACTTCACTCATTTCCCATCGCTTCCCCTACTCCTTCCTCTTTAAAACCTTCCTCTTCCACACTTTTTCTCCAACACTCTCCCTGCATTCCCCTAATTTCCCGCCCCACACTTCTCTCTTCGCTTCACTCCTTCTCTAACTTCATCCTCTTCTACTTTCTCCTCTCCTCTCTTCCACAGCTAACACTCCCTTTCCGCTACATCCCTTCACTAGCCATCACAGCCCATCCGTCACTCGCCATGATTTCTAATTGTTTTTCATACTTTCCTCACATCCATCACTTCTCAATGATTTCCACTTACTCTTTATACCCACATATTTTCCTCCGCTTCCTCTAGTCCTCCCTCTTTGAAACCTCCCTCTTTAAAACCTCCCTCTTCCATACTTTCCCTCCCCCACTCTCCTTACATTCCCCTCCTTCCCCTCGCAACACTTCTCTCTTTGCTTCACTCTTTCTCTAACTTCATTCTCCTCTACTTTCCCCTCTCCTCTCTTCCACAGCTAACACTCCCTTTCCGCAACATCCCTTCACTAGCCATCATATTCCATCCGTTACTCACCATCATTTCTAATCGTTTCTCCTACTTTTCTCACATCCACTACTTCTCAATGATTTCCTATTACTTCCCATACTTACATATTCCCTCACTTCCCTACCGCTTATTTCCCCTTCAATCCTCTCCCCTCATTTTCCACCGCTTCCTCTACTCCTCCCTCTTTACCCCTACCCCTCCCTTACTTCCCCTCACTTTGTCGCCCCTCATGGCAACTACGTCCTCTTCCCTCATTTCTCCTTTACTACCCCTTCTACATTTTCTATCGTTTCTATTTCCTCATTTCCCACACTTACTCAATATTTCAATTTGAAACTACATCAATGTGAAATTAAAGATTAGGAACTTCCATAAATTGAGAAATTTCAATCCAAATGTTTTCGAATTCAAGCTTTCAAAGCAAACAAAATTTTAGTTTCAAGGCCTCAAAAATTAAACTGTTTTAGAATAGAAACTTTGAAAATTTAATCATTTTATTGAAAAATCAACTATTTTGTTTGAAAATTTAATTATTCCGTTAAAAATTCAACCATTTTGTTACAAATTAAATCATTCAGTTGAAATTTCAATTATTTTGTTGAAAATGTAATTATTTTGTTCAAAATTCATCTGGCTCATTGAAATTTTTTCCCCTACTCCTCTCTCACTTCCTCTACTCCTCCCTACTTTTTTTTTAATTTTCTTTACTTCTCAATCCCTCGTTTCCCCTCACTTCGTCTCCCCTCATTTTTCCTACACTACCCCTTCCCCATTTCCTCATTTCCTATGCTTACTCACTCCTCATTTCCCATACTTACTCACTCTTCATTTTCTACCACTTCTCCTACTTTCCCTACCCTAATTTACTCTCACTTCATTTCCCTCCATTAATTTTCCCCTAATTTCCCTATTTCAACCCTTTCCCCTAATTTCTCCTATTTCCTCTTATTACTTTTACGTTTTCTCCTTTCATTTCCGCATAATTCCCCTCCACTCATTTCCCCTCACTCCCCTACTTCCCTCAAATTTTCTTTCCTTATTTCCCCTCACATTCCATCCCGTCATTGCAACTACTTCCCCTTCTTTCATTTCCGTTCGCTTCCCCTCCTCACCCCCACCGTAAACCTGATTTCCTCTACTAGCCCTCCCCCATTTCCCCTCATTTTCCTTCCTTCATTTTTTCTACTTCCACTTCCCTCATGTCTCCTTACTTTCCCTACATTCCCTGTCATAATTATCCCTAATTTCCCCTACTACCTCTACCTGATTATCCCTAATTTTCCCTACAACCCCTTCCCATTTCCTACATTTTTTTCTACTTCCAGTTCCCTCATGTCTCCTTACTTCCCCTACATCCCCTGTCATAATTACCCCTAATTTCTCCTACTGCCTCTACCTGATTATCCCTAATTTTCCATTAAACCCCTTCCCATTCCCTCTACTTCCCCTTCATTCATTTCCCCTTAATTCCCCTACTTCTCTTATAATTTCCCCTCACTTTCCCTTATGCAAAAAAGTGCGACGGACAAAGGGAAAAATGTGCGAAATTTATACATTAAAAAAAATAATAATCTTTTCATAAAAAATTGTATTATTTCTATGTAATTTCAAATGTTTTTCTTCTTAATTTAGGACTGAAATTAGAAGACTCACTTCGTCATCTCTTATGGCAACTACTTCCTCTCCCCTCATTTCTCCTTTACTACCCCTTCCCTATTTCCTATCATTTCCATTTCCTCATTTCTCATACTTACTTACTCCTCATTTCCCACCACTTCTGCTACCTTCCCTTCCTGTATTTCCCCTCCCACACCTCACTCCATTTACCTCCCCTCATTTTCCCCGCGACCCTTTTTCTTCGTCTCAGGTACACATAAAATATCTAGTTTCCTTACGTGCATAGTTTCTCGTAGTTCTCTTGAATCTATTAATTTCAAATTATGTTAAAAATGAAAATTGTTTACAAAGTTTCAATTCGTTTAACTATTAAGGTTTTCGAATAGAAACAGTTTAATATTCAACGTTTAAATCTGTAAATTGTTTAATTTTGAAAATATTTAGAATCGTCTTGTAGCATGAATTATTGTTCAATTTTTGACACTTGAATATTCAGATTTTAAATAACTAATTTATATTTACAGTTGATAAAGTTAAATCGATTTTTATACAAAAAAATTAAATTCAAACGCTGTTAGTTTTTAATTATTTAAGTCTTCAAAATTTTTAAATTAACGTGTACGCTCAAACTTGATATTAAAAAAAAATTTGAAATTTAACTTACTTTAAATTGCATTGTATCATATGGTGAGAAAATTGTCATATTTCAAGTGATTGGATTGATTTTTCTTCTGCAAATTTGTTAAAATTTCCGGTCAAAAATAAATTCACTGACATTTCCCGAATTTAAAAAAATCCACTCAGATAATAAATCATACTTCCCACAAAATATGTAGAATTTTCTTCATTTAACAACGTGAACAAAAACGGAATTCAATTTTAATTGTATTTTTACTCTTTTTAAAAATGACACTTTGAACATTTTTATCGTAAAAAGTGTCACGTAATTTCCGGGAAAAACAATTGATAAAATTTAATGACCAGTCTCACTATGACGAAATGCTTTTATCTCAAATGTAGATGTTGACTAAAAATGTTAAAGAAGCCTTGTAACTAAAAAAAAAAATAAAATAAAAAAAAATAAACATGCGAACAATGAATTTATCAATATGGAATGCAACCGACAAAAGCATCCAGTCACTCAACCACAACACAAACAAATCGAAGTGTCATTCTCTAGTAAACAAAACGAATCGAGCATTGGAAAGGAGAATAGTAAAAATTCGGAAAAAAGTACAAATGTTTTTAAAAAAAGTGACTAACCTTTTCGAGACACTCCTGACCGATTGCCCTGGGGTCGACCTGGACCTCTAGGATCACCGAGTTCGCCTGGCTAACGAGACACCACATTTTTCCAGCAGATTCTGTAATTCCCGGGGACGACGTCAGCACGACAGCTTTTTCCTCAAGCTCTTTCGGTCCTTCGTAAACCCGTTACAAGACTTACAAGGCCCGGGGGCATGTAATACAATAAAAACTGAACCAAAACACACGTCACAACACGGTCTGCGCTCGAGACTAGACTCTGCTCTCCGGAATCGCGGTTGGTCGGCGACCGGCTTTTCCTGACGCGCTTCTAGTCATAACAAATTAAAGAAACAATTGATCTGGCCCAACTGTCACCTCGCGAAAACCCGCGACCACCTTTTCGCACAACGACAAAGACAACAAACTGTTCGAACTAGTGCTCGTACGGACGAGTACGGACTCGTCGGCTTCCATTTCTCGGCACGAATGGCACGATGTGGAGGAAGACAGCTGATCGTTCCCACCGTTTATTCAACTGCCCCTCCCTCCCGCAACCCGCTCGACAGACTATCACGGAGTGGCTTGCTCTGCGCAGTCGCGGGAAGATTCGAAATTTAAATTTGACAATTTTAGAAACAGGCAGGAACTAGTATGAACAGAGTCAAGTACAGTTCCGGGCGATGAGGTCGCCACATCCTAGCCTCATCAAACCCGTAACTGATGTGGTGGGGCAAAAAAGGTAGCTCTGGACAAATCAGTCTACAGGCCACAGCTTTTATCCAATTTCAATGTTTTTGTTTCTAAATTAAAGCTAATAAAATTCACCATATATCGGTCTAGGCCGAATTTAAAAATAGTGTTTTAATTTTTGTATTTAATAACAAAAATGGGAAAAATTGTTTTTTTTTTATATGAGTACCGGTTTTTGAAAAATACTTGGATTCAATCAAAAATACTTAGAATCAATAAAGCAACTATCCAGAAAAGGTTACCGATAGCTTAGAAATTGTTTTAAAATTTATTGAATTTGTTATAAACAAATAAGTGAATGAAAATTAATTAATGGGGATTGGCAGTGATTCGTGCATTGATTTGCACTAAATTTGAACAATTTTCAGACAAAAACTGTTTTTTAATTGAATTCATGAAATATAATAAATAAATTGTTATTTTATAAGCAAATTTTATAAAAAAAATTATTGATAGCAGGTACTTATGTTGAAATAAATCAAGTTTTTTATATTGAATCGGCCAAAAATTATACGAAAATGTCACAAAATTATCAGTTTTATTCACCCGATAACAAGTGATGACTGTTTAAATAAATTTAATTAACAAATGCACTGTCTGGCTATATTTAGAGGTAAAAACTTGTGGTTTTCAACTTAATGAAGTGGAAGTAACTAATTTCTAAACTTTTAGGAAGCTTATATGACAATCAACAATTTTCATTGTTCACAACATTGTTTCATCAAATTTTAATAATTTTATGCATTTTTAAAGAAAAAACTGCGTTTCTTTAGAGTATCAACAAACCCTTAGTTAGTGATGGCTCTGTTCTATCGGTCGATAACAGTTGAAAATTTTTTAAACAAATATAATTAACAATGCATTTTTCGTCTATTTCCAGAGGTAAAAACTTGTTTTTTTTTGTAACCAACTCTTAATAACTAATTTTTAAACTTTTTTCAGAATCCTCAATAGCGATCCACTGTTCTTATTGTCATTAATGATTTTATGGACAAATTTTGATTTTTTCATATATTTATAAACAAAAAATTCCGTGTTTCTTGGGAATATTTGAAATTAACGTAACCGTCAACAGTTGGTTACGTTAAAAAACCCAAGTTTTTACCTTTAGAAATATCAGAAAAATGCATTTGTTACCTAATTTTGTTTAAAAAATTATCAATTGTTATCGACCGATAGCACAGAGCCATTGCTAAATAACAGTCTGTTAATATCCCTAATAAACACAATTTTTTTCTTAAAAAATGCATAAGATGATGAAAATTTATTAAAACAATTGTTCTTAACGATGAAAATCATTGATTGTCTTATGAGCTTCCCAAAATTTAGAAATTAGTTATTTACACTTCATTACGTTGAAAACCCCAAGTTTTTACCTCCAAAAATAGCAGGACAATGCTGATAGTTTTGTGACATTTTCGTATAATTTTTGGCCTATTCAATAGAAAAAACTTGATTTATTTCAACATAACTATCTGCTATGGATAATTGTTTATAAAATTTATTGGTAAAATAACATATCATTTATTATATTTCATGAATTCAGTTAAAAAACGGTTTTTGTCTACAAATTGTTCGAATTTTGTGCAAATCAATTCACGAATTACTGCCAATCCTCATGAATCAATTTTCATTCACTTATTTGTTTATAACAAATTCAATCAATTTTTAAACAATTTCTAAGCTATCAGTCAACTTTTATGGATAGTTGCTTTATTGATTCTAAGTATTTTTGATTGAATCCAAGTATTTTAAAAAACCGATACTCTTCTGAAAAAAAAAAACAATTTTTCTCCAATCTTGTTTGGTTTAAAATTCTAGTGTTTACTTGAAAATGTTATTATTTTGTTGACAATGCAACTATTTTGTTGAAAAGTCATTTTTTTTGTCAGAAATTCAGCTAATTGGTTAAAAGTCAAACTACTTTGTTAAAAGTGTATTTTTTTATTGTAGATTTAGCTCCTGGATTGAAAAATTACCTATTCCATTTTTAGAAAAACAATCATCTGAGTTAAAAAACCATCTTTTGTGTTGAACTCTTGTTGAAAATTCATTCCATTAAGATTCATCATTTTAGTTGAAAATTAATCTATATTGTTGAAAATGTAACTATTCCATTTTTGGTTGAAATTGATATTTTTATTGAAAATTGATCTTTTCTGATTGAAAATACATGTATTTTTTTTTTTTTATATTTTTTGGTCGAAAATGATTCTTCTTGGTTGAAAATTCATCCGTTTGGATTAAAAGTGCAACTGTTTGGGTCTAAATTAATCTGGCTTATTGAAGGTTTCAAGAATTTAGTAGGAAATTAAACTATTCGGTTGAAAATGAACTTTTTTGTTACAAAATTAAGCTAATTTTATGAAAATTTAAGTTTTTGGTCGCAAATTAAGTTTTTTCTTAAAAAGTCATATTTTTGGGTTTAAAATTCAACCGTTTTGTAACTAATTCGTCTTTTCATCTTTAAGATTGAACAATTTTGTTAAAAATTAATGTACTTTGTTGAAAATTCGTGTTTTTTTGGTAGAACATTAATTTCCTTGCTGGAAAATTCCTTTTTTTTGTTGAAAATTGAACTATTTGGTTAAAAATTTATATTTTTTTACTGAAAATTTAACTACTTGGTTGAAAGTGGAACTAGTTTGTTAAAAATTCATATCTTTTTTGTATTCATCTCCTTGGTTGAAAAATTAACTATACCATTTTAAGAAAATTAATCTTCCGGTTTAAAAAATCATTTTTTGGGATGAACTTTTTTACTGAAAATTTATTTTCATAGGATTCATCATTTTAGTTGAAAATTCATCTCTTAAGTTGAAAATGTAACTATTTTTATTGAAAATTCGTTGTTTTTTTGGTCGATAATAATTGTTTTTAACTAGCAATGTGACTCTTCCATTCTTGGTTGAAAGTTTATATTTTTATTGAAAATTGATCTTTTCAAGTTGAAAATTCATGTAATTTGTTAAAAATTCGCCTTCTCATTATCGAAAATCAATCTTCTTGGTTGAAAATTTATCTTTGTCCAATAAAAATGCAACTATTTGGTTCTAAACTAATCTTTTTTAGTTGAAGATTCAACAATTTGGTAGAAAATTGAACTATTCGGTAGAAAATAAACTTTTTTGTTGAAAATTCATATTTTTAGTTTTATTTAACGATTTCGTTAAAAATTTAACTATTTTTATGAAAATTTACCTTTTCTTTTTTGGTAAAAAATCATATTTTCGGGTTTCAAATTCAACCGTTTTTTAGATAATTCGTCCTTTTGGCTTTAAAACTCAACAGTTTTGTTGAAAATTGATATACTTGGTTGAAAATTCGTGTTTTTTGGTAGAGCATTAATGTTTTTGCTGGAAAATCCATCTTTTTTGTTGAAAAGTGATTAGTTGTTTGAAATTCATAGTTTTTATGTGGAATATAAGAGAAATTGTGCCTAATTGCCAATGACTCTTTGCCAAATGGTACTTTGCCAAGGGACAAACACAGTTAATTATTTATACAATTTTTTATAAACAAATGTACAATTTGGCTACTTTTGTATGAATAGGCTATTTTTTTCGTGGAATAAACTAGAAATGTCTTATCAATGACTCATTCTGGTAATATTTCTCCAATTTACAAGAAATGTTGATCATTTAAACAGCATTTATAAAAAAATGCACAGTCTTACCACTTTTCCATGATAAATATTAATTTTTTTGCGGAATGAATTGAAAAACCAAGGTCATTATATGCGTGTTAATCAAAGGTATGGTTATGAAAACATTGTCAAATTGTGAATTTGTTTATAAATGTTGTTTAAATAATGAACAATTTCTCTTAATTAGAAAAGTATTACAGAAGGAATAATTTTAAATAAATTTATTGATTCCGCAAAACAAATTAATATTTATCATGGAAAAATGGTCAAACTGTGAAATTGTTGATTATTATTGTTTAAATGATTAACAATTCTTGTTAATTGGACAAATATGAAAAGAAGTCATTGGTAGGACATTTCTAGTTTATTCCACAATAAAAGGCCTATTCATGCAAAAGTGGCCAAAATGTACATTCGTTTATAAATATTGCTTAAATAATCAATAGTTGTTGGTAATTTGGAAAAAATAATAACGTTATTCACAAGAAATTTTTTGTTGATGCTGCAAAAAGAATTGAGCCTATTCATTGTTACATACGAAAACTGTGTGTTTGTTTATAAAAATTGTTTAAATAATTGTCAAACAGCAGATATTCTTAACTAATCGCAATTAGGCATTAATTTATCTCATATTGTATATAAAAATTATGAATTTCAAACAACTAATCATTGCGAATCACGAGAAAATGGCCTTTGTTCATTAATTTGTGTAAAACATTATAAGAACTTTTTTCTTACTCTAACCTACTGAAAATTATTCCTAGATAGTTATTACACTGACTCAAGCACTTCTTTAGTCAATTGGAACATCTTAAAATAAAAAGGGTACATCTGCAAAATTGGAAAAAAATCATTTTTATAGCAAAATAAAAATTTCGAATAGTTATTTATTTGTAATGTACATTTGTTCATTTGTTTGCATGGTTATATAAATATAATTTTCTTAAGATTCTTGAGGAAATTCAAAAAGATTTTTGAAACTTTCAGATATTTCAAATCAAATCTTCAACAAAAATGTTCATCTTCAACCAAACCGTTGAACTTTTGAACAAAAAAGATGAATTATCGACGAAAAATGTGATCATTAATATTTGAATCCAAAATAATTTTTATTTTAAATGAAAAACAGTTGAATTTGCCCAAAAAAGTTAATTTTAAACCAAATATTTAAATTTTCAACCGAATATATGAATTTTATACCTAGAAGATTAATTTTCTGCCAAAAAGACGAATTTTCAACGAAAATGAAGAATTTTCAACTAACAAAATAAATTTAACAAAGTAGTTCGACTAAAAAAGATGAATTCTCGACGAAAAATGTAATAATTGATATCAACATTAAAACATATTAATTTGAAATCAAATAGAGTTTAATTCATAAAAAGGGATTAATGTTAAACAAAATAGTTGAATCCTCAACCAACAAACATTTTAATTTCTCACCAAATAGTTGCAATTTAAAAAAAAGATTGAATATCAACCAAAAGAGATGAATTTTCAACCAAACAAGATTTTTTAGCGAAGAAAAAAAAATCGTAAGCAAATTATAATTCGAAGGGGGAAAAAATTCAATACAAAATAAAAACTTGGAATAACTATTTATTTTTTTATTTAATTTATTTATTTGCAGTATGATTATATAAATATAATTTTCCTAACTTTCTCGAGAAAATTCTAAAAGATCTTTGAAGATTTCAGATATGTCGAAAAAGTATCTAGAAAATTTCTAAGAAATGTTTTTATTTTATTTTACAGGATTATTCCTAAAATTGTCTTAAAATCTACCGGATTCTTTTTTGAAAATTTGGAAAATAATTTGCACTGTTTTAAAATCTTTTCAAATATTCTCTGAAAATTAATTATTCAAAATAGAGATTAACTTTCAATATTCCTAGGAATCTTAAGACAATTTTTGTATTACCTTGAAACCTTTCAAAATAGTATTTTAAAAACTTCGGAATTTTATTTCAAAATCTTCAAAAATTTACATATTGTTTCAAGTATTTTGAAATCTTTTCAAATTTTCAAGTATTTTTGAAATATTTTAAAAAGTTCTAAATATCTTTTAAAACGATTCGAATGTTTTGTAAATTTTTAAAATAATTCTGTAAAATTATAAAAATTGCTTTTAAATCTCCCAGATTCTTTTTTGACAATTTTGAAAATATTTTGGAATATTTCAAAGTCTTTTTAAATATGCTCGTAAAATAAATTTTGTAGATTAAAAAATCATGATTTAAATTTTCCCAGAAATCTTAATCTTGAATCGATTAAAAATTAAAAGATTTTAAATCGTTATTTTTACTTTTCAAGAGTCAACCATCTGAATTTTAATTGCAAAATTAAAACTTATGAAAGGAAAAAGTTGAAAATTTAGCGTTCAACATGAAAATTCATAACATTTAAAATTATTATTTATTCTTGAAATTTTCCAGTGAAATATTTTTGAATTTAAAATTATTAATTTTTTAACTTCAACTAAAAATCGGACAATTTCAAGATATGACAGTAAGGATTTGAAAAGAAAAATTAAAAACAAGATTGCTGTATATGATTCCAATGTTTGAAATTGCACATTTTTAAGCCTTTCAATTCGATTTTTTTTCAGTTCAGTTTGAAATGTTCAATATTTTGGAACGGGGTTACTTTACCGTTACTTCCTTAAGTTTTGTAAAGCAAAAAAATGGATGAGAAAAATGAGAAAATTCGATTTTTTAAAGAAAAAAAATCTTCTGACCACAAAAATGACGTCCGCATAAAACTTACCAGAAGTCTTCCTTATAGAAAACCAAATTAAAAAAATGGTAAAAAATATAAGTCTAGGTTTTTTTGTTGTTGTGAAAATCGACTTTTTATATTTTTGGACAAATCATCATTTTGTTAATTTTAAACGCTTTCAAATTTTGTCGATGGGTTCAACTGGATTCAACTGAATTAGTAAAATTTTAAGTTAAATTAATTAATTTTCAACCATATAGATGAATTTTCAACCAAAAGGATGAAAACTGAAATAGTTGACCTTTCAATTCTGGGGATAAACTTTCTCCCGAAGCAGACGAATTTTCAATAAAAAATAGAATAATTAAATTTTAAATCAACAAATATTCCATAAAATAGATAAATTTTCAACCAAAGTAATAAATTTTTAAACAAGAGCAATACTTTTTTACCAGATAGACGATTTTTCAACAAAATACATGAATTTTCAACTAGATACTTGAATCTTCAACTATAAAAGATTAATTTTCAACCAAAAATTGAATAGTTAAATTATCAGTTTAAAAAATTACTGTTCAACCAAAAAGATAAATTTTGAACTAAAATGATAGAATATTCAACTGGGATAGTTAAATTTTTAGTTCAGAAAAAAATTGTCAACCAAAAAACAACGATTTATCAACAAAATGATTCAACTGCAATTGTTGAATTTTCAGTAAAAAATTACTTTTCAACAAAAACAAATTATTGATTGGCAACCAAGTAGTTGCATTTACAATCAATAAAAGACGAAATTTTTACCAGCAAAGAGATGAATTAACAAAAAAGGTCAATTTCGACTAAGGAAGCTAAATTTTCAGCTATGAGTTGAGTTTTTAAGCTACAAAGTCAAATGTTTTCGAAAAAATTTGACTTTTAATCCCGAAAAGATGAATTTCCAACAAAAAAGGTCATTTTCAATCAAGGCAGCTGAATTTTCAACCAAAGAGTGGCATTTTCAACAATAAAAGATGAATTTTCTATAGAACGAGATGAGTTTTTAACAAAATAGTTTAGTTTTCAAACTGCAAAGTCAAATGCTCTAGAAAAAGTGGACTTTTAACCCTAAAAAGGTAAATTTTCAAAAAAAATTTAATTTTTAAATAAGAAAGATGAATTTTCAACCTGGAATGGAATAGTTAAATTTGCACTAAAAAAAATAATGACCAACATAATATTTCGATTTTGACATAACAGTTCAATTTTAGACCACAGATATGAATTTTCAATTAAAATTATGAATCTTCTACCAAGAATAATCAATTTTTGACAAAGTAGTTAAAGTTTCAACCAAGTAGTTGAATTTTCAACCAAAAAAGACGAATTTTCAATCAAAGAAGATTAATTTGAAACCAAAAAAGATTAATTTTCAACCAAAAATGGAATAGATAAATTTGCAGTTGTAATTTTTTTTTCAACAACAATAATCAAATTTTTAGTCATATCAACTGCCAGGGTCATTAGCGACTGTACTATAGGGTTAATTATAAATTGTAGAGCCATCTGAGCCACGATGACTCCCTTTTCAACAAAATAGTTTCACTTTAAACGAAAGAAATTAAATGTTGTGTCATTTTTGAAAAAAAAATATATTATTTTTAATATTATTTTTTACGATTGAAACAAGAACTACGCGTCCTATGAACAAATTGTTTATGACAGATTTGTATCTCTGTTTTGGATGAGCAACTTTTGTCTTTAATTTTAATTTTATTTTTAAGATTAAAACAAAAACTACGCGTTCCATCAAAAACGATTCATACAAAATTTATACACACTTCTTAGAATGGACAACTTTTGTCTATTTAATTTTTTTGTAGCTTGTATCGTCTGTGCAAAATTTTTAATTTTTCAATTTTTAATATTTTTTTTTACAAATAAAACAAAAATTACGCATCCTATCAAAAAGTAACTCAAAACAAAATTTGTTGATCTTTTTTGGGTGCAACATTTTTTTCCTTCATCTTCTTTTGTATCTTGCATAGTTTGACCGAAAAATGAAAATTTTTCATTATTTTTTGTAAGATCCAAATTTGAATTTTCGATTTTTCAAGAAAATTCAAAAAGCAACGTTTTTCTTTCTTGTCTTTTTTCAATATCGTCTGTTGTTTGGCTTAAATTTTTCATTTTCATTCTTTTTTTTTTAATTTTACAAATGCCCTTTTTAATTTTTATTGAAAATAGCTGGCTAACGAAATTAACCTTCAGTTTCCGGGACTAAAAAATTGTACCAAAGGCCAGTTTAATAGATAAATTCTTTCCAAAGTTATCGTTCTCATAGGCATACAAACATGCATTCTCTGATGAGAATGTAAAAATTCTCTGACAATTCCAGGTTTTCAAGGTCACTAGAAACTACGGTGGTCGAAATTTTTTTCTTTGAATTCTCATGCATATCACCCGCAAATTTGTTCGAATCTACAAAAAAAATAAAGGCTTTTAAAGAAATGATATCTAGAGGCTCAGCAAGGCGCATAAATACGTATTACCCATAAGAAAAAAAGACGTTTTTGTAAATTTTATTCCAAATAGTCAATATTAGGTAAATAAAAAATGTTTTTCTTCACAATTAAATATAGAATACACATGAATAAGTAATTATAAAATATCACCTCCATAAGTATGTTTTCTAGTGTCCCATAGAAATTCTATGATTGAAAAATTGGGTGTTGCGAGTTTTTGGCACTAATTATGATTTTTTCAGCTAGAAATTATCTCTTATACATGAAATGCTACTTTCTACTGGTAGTTAGATGTTTCAATAAATTTTGTAAACAATTCATTATTGTTTCTAGCCATTTTCTCTTAGAATAAAGTTAGAAAGTCGGGGTTTTTTCCAAATTTTTAAATCTATTTCCAACTTTTCAATTATTCTCTTAGAATAAAGGTAGAAATTTGCACTTTTTTCTATAATTTTCCACTTTTGGTCCACCTTTCATTTAGAGTGAGATACTAATGAATTTAAGTTAAGAAACGTAATTGTTTAAAAATTTATCATTATTTAAAAAATATTCTCTTTGAATAATTGTAAAGCGTTGCGTTTTTTCTGAAATTTTAAACTTTATGTGTACTTTACACGTAGAGTGTGGTAAAAAGTATTGAAATTTAAGAAACATAAGTGTTTAAATAAACTATTATTGTTTATCACTACCTTCTCTTATAGTAATGTTAGATAGTTGCGGGTTAGTTAAAAGAATAATAATTTGTTTGAACAATTATGTTTGTGAACTTGCATTCATTATTACCTCACGGAGTGTAAAGTTGACAAAATTGGAACATTTCAGAATGAAACCGCAACTATCTAGCACTACTATAGAGGAAGCTAGTTATAAACAATAATAATTTCTTTAAACAATTATGTTCGTTGAATTATATTTTTTTTCACTTCTCTCTAAGTAAAAAGTGGACAAAAAATGAAACATCTCTGAAAAAACCGCAAATATTTAGCATTACTTTAGGAGAAGCTAGCCCAGGCGGAAATATTATATATAGTTTATATATATGTAGTGTGAAGTATTATATATAATATTCATTTGCTTTATACATTTTTTATATAAAACAAATGAATATTATATATCTTTCTAGCATTATTCTAAGATAATATTCCCACATAATACGCAATTTTGCAGAAATATTGCTGAAATATTTAATTAAAACATTGGCAACATTCCAAATGAATATTGCAGCTGCGTTCGAGCAACATGAAAATGTCCGACCCGGGCAATATTTGTCTGAAATATTTCAACAATATTTCAAAAGAATATTGAATTGGGCTTGCCGCATATGTCTGCAAAGTGTCCGCGAAATGTTGTCAAAATATTGTCTCCTAATTTTTAGTAATATTTCTGTGCAACGTTACCAAAACATTGTTTCGAAAATTTTGAATAAATTTTAGTCAAAAAGTGCCTTCGTCATCCTTAAAAGTTTCTGTAGAACTTTACTAACATTTTTGTAACGAATAACAAAACAAAACTGAAGGATACACTCTTAAAAAATCGCAGTTGTTGGACAGCTACAGGGCCAGAATGGAATTAATATAACTTCGCTGGAGTCTAATCAACTCCATTCTGACCCTATATTTAATCAACAATTTCGCCTTTTTTACCAGAGTAAAGAAATTAAGTACTTGTCATTTAATTAGAATTAAATTTTGCGTAAATGGTATTTATTTCGTTTATAATAAAATACATTTTTTAAAAATCTATACCTCCTTCCTAACACTACTATTTTCCAACCGAGCGAGTCACGCTTACCCCGAAAGGGAATAGACTAGGTCAACTTTCCTGACACTGATTGAATATTAAAAAAATTAATCATCAATACAAATGCGAAGGGAAACATAGTTATATAATTACATTGAATAATTTGACAATTTCACTTAATCTTCCTCAAAATCGCCTTCTTCATCGTCCGTTTTCTTATCCCTGCATTTATATTTTCCTGAAATATTTGTAAAAATAAAATTTAGTTCAAGTTTTGTGAAGCAATATGTTTCCTGTGCAGTGTGGACAAAATAGTCACAATATTAGTTAAAGCAGACTTAATAAAAAAGAAATCTAAAAAAAAATGTTATATCTCTCACACGGCTGAAGTTATAGTGTGTGGAAAAATACCCATTTTTATAAAAATTAAATTTTCTTATCCCTGCATTTATATTTTCCTGAAATATTTGTAAAAATAAAATTTAGTTCAAGTTTTGTGAAGCAATATTGCCCATCCAATCTTCTTGTTCAGTTGATGCAAGCGTCTTTTGGTCTTTTGATCCATCGTCGGTTTGAGCCTTCGATATATATATATATATATATACTATACTATACTATACTTCAAATATTCCAATATTATGCAATTTTTGACATGCCTAAAACTTTTGTATAATATTTCTGAAATCATTTCTGATAAGTGAAAAAACATATAGAAGGTAAAATAAAATGACTTATAATTTCCTGACCAAAATCGAAGAATTGAAAATAGGATACATTATACATGTTGAAATCCTAAAGACATAAAAGTTGCTTTAGCAAGTACTGAAACTATAAGTTTTTTTTAAATAAAAAAAGACGTATATGGGCCTTTCCGCGGAATGTGTTTTTTTCTGTTTCCGTGATATTATAGGCAAACCTACACTTCAAATACAAGTTATATTACATAAAAATTTACAAACAGATTCCCTGAAATAGGAACAAAACTTTACAATCATTACAGAAACCCCAATAATAAGATATAACATATAATACCAGTGTCATATTTGTCACCAGCTACAAATTGAATGCTTTGCATGCTCACAGTTTTTCTGCGCAATGTTTTAAAATTCTGAGAAAAATCATGCTAGTTCAGTGGAGCATAGGCTGCTGAAATCCCATGGATATGACACTGTGCTTTAATTTATAATTCAGCAAAAAAATCTTCAAGTCCGCTCCAAGATCTGTAGTTGTGGAAAGTACGCTCAACTACCCAGGTCAAAAATATTTAGATTCTTTATCAGATTTATGATTGAAGGCACGCTTTTATATGCTCACGGAAATTAAACAGTATGTTGGGCCGAAGAAGTTTACCATGGATAATGTTAATATCGCAATGCGCGCAAAAATTATGTCCAATTTAAGGTTAGAATGTTCACTACAAAGTTTCAGCGAAAACGTCCACTCCAGCGGCAGCAGGTGTAAAAATCGCGCGCATCAAGATAGGATTAAATTTTTGACGGAATTTACTGTGCATTTCGTAAAAATCAAAGTTGTAACCAAATATGTATATAAATGGCTTTTTTCAAAAGTTACATGTAAACAACAACATTTTGTTCTACAAAAAAGTTGCATTTTATTGAAAGGAATAACTTTTGTCTAAAACTTTTTTCAAAAAAATTAGAATATTTTGAAATATTACAAAAAGCAGGTAAATAATGGAAAAAATATTACTTTTTTACATCAAATTACTAGTCTAAACATATTTTTGGAACGAAGAGGTTTTTATATTTTAATGGCCTGAAGTTTTTCGCAAACTAACATTATTTGAGTAAAAATACAAAATAAAATATAATTTTTATATCAAATTTTAGGCAAATAAATCTATCATTATTATAATAAGTTAACCCTTTTCTAACCAATTGAATTAGAGTAGAGTTTGAGAAAATATTTCTAATGTTCCTTGAAAGTAATATATTTAAAATAATAATTTAATGATGAAAAAATAGAATTAAAACAATTCTTAATACCAATATTGAATTAAACGTTGAACATCATGTCATTTGCTTACTTTATTGAATGTGTTTTTTTCGTGATACATCCCAGTGTAATTTCCATTACATTTTATTTAAGTGACATCAGAGAGAGAAAGAAACAGTAAAAAAAATTACACTGAAGGCGGGAAATTTCAAAACTAAAGGAATACATACTTATTCTCTAAGTTCTATTAAATATAAAAAATTATGTTACATAATAATATAAAAGACGTATTATATTATTATGTAACATAATTTTTATATTTAATAGAACTTAAAGAATAAGTATGTATTCCTTTAGTTCTGAAATTTCCCGCCTTAAGTGTAATTTTTCTTCATATCGCCAGAGGAGGCACTGTCTATATGGACTTGATAAAACTAGTTTGTGTACAAGAAAAAAAGAAATTGTAACAAATTATTTAACTAAAGATTTCAGTGTTCAATCAAATTATCCATATAATCTGCGTTTATATAATAAAATATATACTTGTATGTGTTTCTTCAAGTGACTGGTACTTTTTGTTACTAATACTACAAAAAAGATATGTATTCGCGAGTAATTATTTTTTGTTCTATTTATACTGTTTTTCATTACAGAATTACATATTTTTTACAAATATTTAATATGATCGTAATTTCGAACGAATTTCGAAATAATTTATTTTAAATATTATCAGATAATAAATACACTATATTATTGAATATTAATTTGTATTACTGTTACACAAAAATAATACAAATGAAGAGTTTTTACTGCGAAAAAGGCAAAAGCAGGCATCAAAACATCAAGCAGAACCTTAAAAGAAAGCTGAACGGACTAGAAAAAGAAACATTAGCAAGATAGATTACATAACTTTTACTTTCCTGTGATATTTTGCAATACTTCGTTGTAAGAATAATAAATAAGATAATATATTTTCTTTGAACAGTTTAGTTTACGAACTGTTTTATTCAAAATGGTCACCATATAACTTCAGTATTGGAAAAAAACGACCTTGATTTAAAATAAAAGATAAAGTATGATGAATTAAAATTTAGTAATAAAACACTCTTTATATATTGTTAATCAAGAAGATAGTAGTTTACATACTACTGGAAAGTATCCTAAGAATTTAAAAAGAAGAAAAAACCCTCCTTGATCGTTAATTCATACAATATTATTCATTCAAATAAGCTTATGGACATACTAATTTCAATATTTTGTGCAAACTGCGCGCATGCTCGTAAATATTGACCATGCTAAAAAATGCGTTTCTATATGTATTTAGAATGTAGGAACAAGGTTTGAAATATGTGCCTCAAGATTTGTTTTGGATTTTTTTTTTTATTGAGAACATGACACTTTTCGTGGAAAGACCCATATATTTATTTGCCTGCGAGAATGATTTGGTGAAGGGGCCCGTTGAAATGTAAAAAATGTGATTTTTTGGGCCACCTTAATGTTCACAATGCGTAGGTTTGAGTGAAATCTACTGTGCACCACTACCCGCATGCACCGCATTTCCCTAGGTATATTCGCTTGCTTTAGTATAAATCAAAAATTACGCAAAATGTGTTATAACGCACCTGTCCCAAACTACTAATTAAAATTTTTTGAATAATATTAAAAACATTTTTTCAAATATTTAGAATTCACAAATATAACTTGCATTGAGTTGAGAAAGAAAATATTTAACAAGAGGGTTCAATATTTTAGAATTACGGATTTCAAAAATCATTTCAAAGTCTATCTCACAAGTTTCTGTTCTGTACCTTTTTCTATCTATTGGTGAAACGAAATTAAATAATAAAATGTCCCTTTTGACAACAAAACTTGAAAAACATGATGCAGCACATTTTTCTGAGTATTTTGAAGACAGTAATATTTAATTTGACGCAGTAGAAGCGGAGAAATATTTCCATTACAAATAATGCATTAAATTAATTACTGATTAGTGATTATGAACCCCACATCTTATTTTCCCCTCTTTAAGACATGTACCATTTGAAAGCTGTTTCGCTCAGCTATCTTTTGGTGAACAGAAATTAAAGAAAAAATATTCGACGTCTCCACTCAATATAAGTCTATATGCTGCCATTTTAGAAACTTCTAGTCTAGCTGCATGTTAGAAAGTTTTTAGGAAAACTGGTTTAAGTTTGAAATCTTAAAAAACAAAACAAAAAATCACGAGTACACTCTAAAATAATGAAAATGTTTTGAAATGTGAAATTACCTTCTAACCTCAAATTACTCCGTAAGTTCTATCAATCAGTTTGTGGGATAATAATAACAACGTAATAATAAGCAGTGACGTTCTTTCCAGGATGCTAATAATTTCTATAATAACTGGCGAAAAAATTGAATCTTGCCATTACTATGTATTAATAAATGATTAAATAAACAAAATTATTTCGTTTAGACCGTTCAGTCGATGGATTTCATAAATCGTGAACGTAACCTCCAAATGCCACATGGTTGCAGACGACGCAAGATCGAAAACCCGAAAGCGGACGTCGACGATAAAAAAGACAACTGGTACTCTACCAAAATGAGGCAAATTAAAAAAAAGAGCAGAAGAACACGAAAAATGACGATTTTTTTCCAACTACACTATGAGCGGTATCAGCTGATCGAGAAGAACTAACCTGCATGCATGTCGTGTTTGTTTATTCGTGCGGTTTAATCCGTTTCATCAATAAAAGTGTGGCTAAGATCGGTTAGCAAGTGATTTACTGTTTTCGTTCCAGTAATAAGGTACGTATTTCTAACACAACGTTCATGAACGTTCATTTTCGATCAATTCTACATTAATCGATTTTTTTTCAATTTATTCGATCTAAATCGATAGAATCATTTGAAGGGACGTATTTTCGTCAATATATGTTGTTAAGTCCATTTTTAATTGTTATAATATCAGGGTGTCTATTGTACGGGAATTGTCCAAGAATGGAAAAAATCCAGGAATTGTCCTTGATTTTATTTTTGATGCGGGAAGTGCATTTCATTTCCTTATAATTTATAACTTTTTATTGTCCCTTTGACCTACTTGCTCTACTTTTGACTTAATTAAAATTTAAATTCTTAAAAATTATTAGAAAATTAAAAAACATATTTTTTCAATAAAATTTAATACTGCAATCGAGCAAATGACGCATGTCGCCACCCAGTATGCATTTGTCTATCGTCTATCGTAAGGGAGACCTTTTCTTATATTTACAAGCGGGAATAATACGGGAATTGTCAGGAAATTTCTTAGGCAAGATTTAGTAGACACCCTGCTCTACTATTCCAGATAAATGTTCCATAATTTAGTTTAAAAATTCATCAATTTGGTGGAAAAATAAGTTTTCCACTGAAAATTTAACTATTCCATTTTTTATTGAAAAATGACTTTTTTAGTTAAAAATTAAACGATTTGGTTCAAAATTGGTCTTTTCCATTTAAAAATTGAACTGTTCGGTTGAAAATTCATTTATTGAATAAAAATCGTCTTTTTCGGAAAAAAATTGATTTTTTTTGTGTTGAAAATTCGACTACTCCGGTTACATATTCATCATTTTTTTAGTTAAAAATTCATCGCTTTTGTTAAAAATTCAGCTATTCTAGTTGAAGATTCATCATTTTAGTTGAAAATTCATCAGTTTCTTAGAAAATTAATTCTTTCAACTGAAAATTTAACTATTCCATTTTTGGTTGAAAAGTGATTTTTTTATTTACAAATTCAACTATTTGGTTGAAAATTCATCTTTTTCAGTTGAAAATTGAACTGTTTTGTTGAAAATTCATTTATTTAATAAAAATCGTATTTTTGGGGAAAAATTTATTTTTTTGTGTTGAAAATTCTACTACAAGTTAAAGATTTATCGTTTTAATTTAAAATTAATCTTTTTGGTTTAAAATTCAGCTATTCCAGTTAAAGATTCATAATTTTAGTTGAAAATTCATCAGTTTAGTAGAAAATTATTATTTTTCTTTTTGCTGAAAATATGTATGTATGTATGTGTATGTATGTATGTATGCTTCTATCGTAAGCGGGACCTTATTTTTATAGACGGGAAAAATGCAGGGAATTGTCTGGGAATTTCGTGGGCAAAATTTAGTATACACCCTGAATATTAAAGTTTATGAATTCAATAAATCCCAGAAGGATTTTTTTATCCCGCTGCAAAGGACCAGCTGATTTTTCTAACTGGTTTTTTTATATGGTTTTCCGAAAGGTATTCTCAAATGGTTCTTTTCCTCACTCAAAAAGATCAGCTGGTTTTTCGATCTAGATGGAAAAAGCAGCTGGTCTTTTTGAGTTGGGAGTTTTGAAACAAATTTTCTCCAAGTTTTTCGAAAGCATCCTACTTTTTAATTATGCAAATTAGGGCACCTTTATATAACTTGAAAATTTTCTTTTTCAAAACTACTTCAAATTTTTCATTTTAAATATTTAACTTTCAACCTACATAAACCTAACATTAGCTGACTTTTATTTTTTCATTTTATTTTCTTCTAGATTATTTATAAGTAAGATTTTTTTTCACATGTACCAGGTGCATCTGCATAGTCTTTAATGAAGATTTTACAGATGACGAAATTATACAAGAATTACACAAATCCTTTCATTGTTTGTTAAATTAAACTCCTAACATTTTTAACTTCAACATTATAGTAAGTCGATCAACGTTTATAGCAAATTATTTAATGAATACTTATAAACCTTAACATAATAGAATCATGTGTTGTTTATTTTTACATGATCTTGATATTATTATGACCCACAATAAAAATAATTCTCATGTCATCGTCGAGAAAAACCTGCAAGACCTGACCTGTATACAGTTACTTTGCTCGAAATGTAGTAATAGCAACATCGAAGATAGTGATTCCCTCGCTTATTATTCCAAGTGCGCGGACTTGAAATCGTTTTTTCAATCGTCGTTTGACGGAAGAATGATTTTATTCCACTACGAGAAACATGGCAGTTTATCAAAGTTAAAGCAAGACTCTCTGTGCGATTTGTTAATCGATCGAGAATTGCTTATTTTACTTGATAAAGAACATGTTTCTTTGGCTAACCCATTGAAAAGAGTGATGTAGGAGCGACCTCAATATTTCTCAAACAACATTTTTTAAATTAACCTATCGTAGGACATGCTTTGACGCGCTTTTTGTTTTTTAAAGGATACCTGCAGTGATGATGACATCACTCGCCAAAGGAATTATACGTTGCTTCAATGAAAAAGAAGAATTATGTTACATTGCAACCCACACAACGGGCGAGGGCAGCGTTTCTGCAACTGGAAAATTTGTCAACCGCATAAATTACAAAAGGTCGTGCATGATGAACGACGGAGCAGCTACTTCCAAAGCACAAAGAAATTTATTTGGAGAGCAGTCCCAGCTTCCAACAGATGTACCAAAAAACACGTTTAACGCACATTTAACATGAAAATATTTTGAAAAATTTCACAATTATTGTGTTTTAATGCTGTGCATAACGTTATTTTTATTGCCTGGCAAATGAAGACTCTCTGGACGCCCAAATAGATACGTTGTGCAACGGACCACCGGCATAAAACTTGAATGAGCTTTGAATTGCCACGATCGGCGTGAGGCAAGAGTTAGCCAAGAAAAGTAAGAAGGGATCTTTGTGGCATTTCAAAGAATTTCCCTGCATGCGATCCGAAAACGGCCCAAGACTGGTAAAATAATTTATATCACAAGATTTGAAATATGAAGAAACGAATCCAATAATGATTAATAGGAGACACATGGTCCAGCGTGAAAGATGCGTACATCCCCTATGTCAAAAGACTATACAGGAGAGGAAGAGGAACTTGTCGCCACGTTCGATTCCTTACCTGATGGTACGCATGAAAATATTTCTTTCCCTAATATATGAAAATTAATCTGACTAATCTACGATATATAATTGTAATCATGTAGTTGACCAACTTGTTATGTGATCGACAGTTTTCTTAGTTGAAAAAGATGCTGCGGTATTAGCTCTTCTGCGGTGGAGCATTAAAGCCGGGCAATCCAAGCCTAATCCACCTAAACGACAAAGAACAGATTCAGATACGAAAAACAAAGAAAAGAAAGCTGCTCACAATACTTCTTTATTGCACGTAAATGTAAGAATCAGCTGAAATAACATTTTTGCTATGGCGTGGCAGTTCGCTCTAACAGTTTGGATTTTACAGGCGAACGACGATGTCGAGGAATGATTGCGCCAAAGACTGGGTGAGAACTTGAGTGAGGCTGATTCAAGAGCACTGCGTTATCCATTACTGGTGTATGTCGGGAAGTTAACCTCACTGGAAGAGATTTACTGTGCCGTTGGTTATTTCGCTTTTCTGAAAGCTGTTCAATACTTGTGGTTGGTTTTGCAAACGTCACTTTTTGGATTTTTGAATACTCGCTCGAAATCGTATGTAACTGTAACTAAGGTTCTGACTTTTTAGAGAAGAAAGTGAAGAGAACTTTCTAGTAGTAGTAGTGATATTTTGTTGTGTTATCTGATTCATTTAAATTGATGTTGTGCTTTATGTTCCACTAGAATTAACGTTTCTTATACTCAAAGTAAATTGATATAACTCTGCATAGTAAGTTCGTTATTAACTAACTAAAGATAGCGCGATGGTGTAAAATATTGGTGATGATTTTTTTAGGAATTCTCGTGAAGAAGCAACAATTTTTGCATTATGGATCCGTTCCGATTTTCTGATATCTTAGACAGAGCATCGGCTAGAATTGTTGGTCAGCTGTTTTCTCTATCTGACGTATCGCGCTCTCAAGCTCTACATTCGAAACATATAATTTCAACTTATCTAAATGATCCAGTAGTGAATAGTTTTTTCAACTACTTTATTGATCGATTGCAACGTCTTGAAAAGGCCCCAGGAAGCATTTCTACTGACAAAGCCATGATATCGAAGTTACAACACCCTTTTGAAAATTTTCGAAAAGCTATGTTAACAGTACATTTCTGAAAACGGAACCTATATTCCTCCTCAACAAATAGAAGTTTCCCATGTAGATGTAAAATGCTCTTATCAGTTCTTTCCTCTGAGAAGAATTTTAAAAGAATTTTTCGAATTCCCAGGTTTTGACGCTAGCATTATGAGCTACGTTAAAAAACTCAAAAAAGATGAACGCCTGCTTTCAGATGTGCTCCAAGGATCATTTTGGAAGAAAAAAAAGTTTTGTTCGAGAATAAAATCGTGCTGCCGTTATTTCTTCATAACGACGGCTTTGAGATCAATAATCCGCTAGGCACTCATCGAGGAGTGTCCAAAATTGGTGCTGTATATGTCGCGATTCCATGTCTGCCACCACAACTACAAGCGAAAACGGAGCACATTTTTCCTATAACTCTGTACAAAAATGCTGATACACAGAAAGTTCCAATGTATAATTTATTTGCAGAGGCTGTAAGAAGAGCTAAATTTTCTAGAAGACAAAGGAGACAATATCACGATGCCTTGTGATTCAGTTACGATTTATTTGTCAATTTCTGGCGTGATTAGTGACAACCTTGCAGCAAACGCCGGAATTTCAGCATTATCCGGCCAAAATCTGCATCGACCCTCGAACTTTGCACAGTTGGCCCAATGCACGACATTCTGGAAGGTTTATGGCAATATGGCGTTGGTCTTATTTTATCCACTTTCATAAAATTGGAAAAGTTTCTTACACTTGACATTTCGAACGAAAGGATCGATAATTTATTCTATGGTCACAACGAAAAGCACACAAAAAACAAGTAACGTTACGTATACAGTGTTTCTTGCGAAACATTGCAGTTCTCATTGGAGATTTCATACCTCGTGGAAATCCACATTGGAGACTCATCATCATTTTGAAAGAAATTTACGATATTGTAAGCGCACCTTCCGTTCAGCGCGGCTTACATGAGTATTTGTCTGATTTAATCGCTGATTATCTTCTTTTACTTAACAGTTTGGTCAAAAATCACTTTAAACTGAAGCATCATATGCTTCTGCAGTACCCTAAATTGATGGAACGTTTTGGACCCCTGCGAAGTTTATCGCTATGAGATGCGAAAGTAAAAATAAGGACTTGAAAGGTTGTGCTCAGGCATCTCTAAGTCGTCTAAATCCTTGGAAAACAGTTGCAACGAAATGTCAGTTGCAAGCAAACTATCGCAAGCAGCTTAATCATCCTGTTGAAGAAACATTGTCATATGAAAAGCGTAGCATGGTAGCTATTGTTGCTGAAGACTTACCAGCATTTTCTTATTATGCTAATTTGCTACCAGTATAAGCAGAAGATATAGTATTCGTAATTAACAGTTTGTCATTCCGAGGTCGTGAAATTGCCAAATAAAGAAAGCGTCAGTTTATTTGTACTTCATAAAATGGTACTTGACAAATCGGAGAAATTGTATTTGATATCTAGGGATGTTACTTAATCTTCAGAATATGACGAGCGTTATCAAGCTTATAATTTGGATGCGAATTATATTCATGGGTAACAATCTTGGCGATGCTCGACAATTGAACATTTGAAATTTCGTTTTATATCGCGTAAGTCAAGAACGCTCAAGGTGATCTTTTCATTTCTAAAAGGTGGATATGAGACAGTATATTTAAGTGAATATATTGTGTGTACATAAATTTAAGTTTAGAATAGTGCAAGTTGTTTTTGGTTGTCAAAAAAACTAAGAAGTCTCTAAAATGATATCAAACTCTAGCTGTAAGAACAATAACTTCACAATTTGAGTGTAAAGAACCTCTTCTCCTATTCTAAAAATACTATTTCATGATTAATATGTGACGTAAGCATGTCGAGGTCCTGTAAAGCAGCATTTATCCGCTTAATGTAAATAGTGTTATGTACTACGTCGTATAACAAAAAGAATTTTGTGAAATATTATAATTGAAAATTAATCTCTAGATTTATTAAAGAAGAAAAAAGTAATTTACTTACAGTGGAAGAAATAATAATTGTCATACACCCCGAAAAATTGTTTTCATTGTCAAATCAATATAATCATTATTGTTTAAATTTAGAAATCCGAAGATCTAAACAAAAATTTGTAGGTTTAATTTTAGAAATTCTAATAATCAATTTCGGAAGTTCAAAAATAAATGAAATTATTTATAGCTCTACTTCTAAAATTTTATTCCCAACGTTCAAATCTTACCCTTTTCTTGAGAAACTTCTAATTTCAATTTTTCCGGGAATGTTACTTTCGCAGATTTCTATTGCAAGTGTTACTTCTCAGATTTTCTACGCTAATTTTCGTTCTTGATAGATCCAATGCAATTGAATCAAATTTTATCAGATATGATAGATGGAATTATTTCCCAGATTAATTTTCATAATGAATTTGCCTATTTCATTAATTAAATTCTGATAACAATTCTACTTTGAAAGTTTTGTTCAAAAATATTTTCTTCAAATTGTGCCTATTTCATTAATTAAATTCTTATGAAAGAAAGATCACCCAAATTATCAAGCCCGCGAAGTACATTTGATCATGACACGTTCTCCCTCAATACTTTCAGCATTTGGTAATGCGGCGATTGAGTCGAGCGACAAGCGCGGTTGTCACTAAACGTTCGAGTTATTTGACACCACGCGCTATTAAAAATTAACACCGAGAGATTATTGACAATGTCAAAAACGGACCGGACCAATCGCAACACTTACCAAGCTCGCGCTGCTGTTGCTATTAACACGAGCGGCTCGTGTGAATTATCGAGCGGTTAGTGCGTTGACAACTGTGGTGCGTATCATTCAAAAAAATTTGTTTTCGACACTAACCGCTCGTGCCAAAAGCAGTGGCAGCTCTTGCTTCGGTCGCTCCGTGTAGTGGTTTCACCAAAATTATTTCTGTAACCAGTCACAGGGGTGCCTTCCCGCCCTTCACGAGACGTTGGAAAGGGGTTGGGGTTCGACCAACCTTATTTCTGTGATCAGCTACAAAGGTGCCTTCCCGCCACCACCAGACGTTGGAAAAGGGTAGGAATTTAACCAACATTATTTCTGTAACCAGTCACAGGGATGCCTTCCCGCCACCCACGAGAGGTTGGAAAGGGGTAGGGGTTTGACCAACATTATTTCTGTTACAAGTCACAGGGGTGCACTCCCGCCCCCACGTGACCTTTAAAAAGGATAAGTGTTTGACGAACATTACATTTGTGATCAATCACAGGGTTGCCTTCTCGCCCCCCTGTGAGACGTTGAAAAGGGGTGTGGTTTTGACGAACATTATTTCTGTGACAAGCCATTGGGGTGCCCTCTCGCCCCCACGTGACCTTCGAAAAGGGTATATGTTTGACCAAAATTATATTTGTGCGAGTTTGCACTTAAAAAAGTCAGCTGGTTCTATAATAATGTTGAAAATAGTATTATACGAATGCGTTGGAAAAAGTTCACGAGTAATTAACACTGAGCACATATAAGAAAAACAAGTGTGTTTATTGTACCTTTAGTCACTGACTAAAGATACCTAAAAAGTCACACTCATCATTGGTACACTTTTAATAATTCAAGGCAAAAAATGCATTAATTTTAAATTGAACATTGAAAAATACGACGAACGTAATAACAGGGGGTGGTAACCCGAGACGTGGGTAGAACGGTACTGAGGTTCCCCTTGTCCGGCCTGAGTACACTTGTCCAGTGGACGCTCAGGTGGACGAAAAAAGACCCAGGGCCGTGCATCATCTCAAGGTCACTCGCGTAAGTAATGAACGTCTCGTTGAAATCTTGAACAATATCTGTGATCAATCACATGGGTGCCTTCCCGCCCAACGAGACGTTGGAAACGTTAGAGACGTTGATTCCTGCCGTTACTTCCGGTCTCTTATCGCCATTCAGGGCCTGTCACCACAGTAATGAATATAAAGAAAGAGCTGACGGTTAGATGTATCACTAATTTCCTCGGAAACTATCACTCGTGGAAAAAAAATGCATTAAACAAAAAATTTTTATCTCGATGAGTTCTACAACTTTTGATTGAAAACTTTTGCGAAATTTCTTGTATTGTCTGATATAAACTCAAAAAGCCATGATTTTTATGGTTTTTTCATGATTTCACCATGAAAATCGCCTGGTCGCAAATTTTTGCGATCATATATTCGTAATCAGCGCGACAAAGTACAAAAAAATACAAAGTACAAGAACACAAAGTTTAAATAAAATCAAAGAATTTAGCTATTCGGAACTGCACCCGAAAACATGTATTTAGAGTTGATCATATTTGTTAATTGATTTTAGGACTTTGAATGTAATCAATTAATTAATTAATTGAGAAAGGGATTAATTTATTCGTTTTTCACTAAATTTTATAATATTGTTCGAAAATTTTTCCTAGTTAATTTACTCAGAACAAATCAAGGCGTCCACATTATTTCAGGAATTTCTTCTCTTTTTACATTCTATATATATATATATATATATATATATATATTAGATTATAAATAATAATAAATTATCATTATTTCTATTACATTATTGTTTTTTCAATATTAATTATATAATAATATAATAAATACTCCTAAATTTACCTCGATATAATTGTGTACGGACCACCCACCTCACGGTTGTGAGACGTGGCCATGAGTGGAATTTACCGCGGTCGTACTGGGAACCGGTGTGATTTTTAGATAGGAGTTGCTCCCAAGACAAGAGATAAGAATTAGACGCCCCGAAGATGTAAAATGCGTAAACGTAGACTTAAAATATTGTGAAATATTAGTTTTGGAGCAGTTATTGGAAAAACCAAGGTATCCGTCTCCCAGACGGATGTTCCGTTAAATAGTTGAAAAAAGATGTTCCTTCGGAAGGGTTAAGGGCCAAGACAATTTTTTAAATAGAAGTCCCTATTTTAGGCAAGGAAACTCACGATAATAAAGCACCCCACCGTGAAAGGCAAGGGGACTCACGATAATCCAGCGCCCCAAAGGAAACACAACTTACTACGGCCACGTCGTCGTTTCCATGTAACGCTAAAAGCAAGGTCAAGGTGCTTCCATTTTTTTCAACTTTTTTATTTTAAAAAATGACGTACACCTTCATAAACCTTGAAAATACACTTGAACGTCAACTTAGTCAAGGTCGAGGAAAATTGTGCAACTTATCTTGTACTTATTAAATGCACCTTCAACGTTGAGATTGCTCAGAAAAACAGTAAATTAAAAAAAAAGCTTCCAAGAGCTTTTTTAAATAATTGACTTTGATATGACCTTCTACAGGTAGAAATGAAATATTTTCAAATACCAATATTCACGTACAATTTCTCGTTGTTTACAAGTCCTCAGTCTAAAATAGGGATTTCTTTTTTGAAAAACTCGTCTTGGTCTTTAAATGACCTTGAAAATTGACCTCAAAGTTGAGGCTGACAAGGTGCTCAAGGTGGTTCACACTTTTACATTTTATCGACTTTTTTTAAGCATCTTAAACGTTTATTTTATCCAGAAGACCACGTAAATTCATCAAAAGGGCATATGATCGTTTTTTGGACATTTGACTTTGATTTTTGACCTCGTCAAGGTCACAAAAACAAGATTTTTATAGTCCATTTTTGACGTACAATTTTCCGCTCTATTCAATTCTGCAGTCAAAAATAGAGGTTTCCATTTTAAAAAATCGTCTTGACTTTGAAATGACTTTGAAAATTGACCTCAAGATCAAAATCAATGGTACAGTTGAATGGCCCCCTATGTCCTGGTCAACTTTTGTATGAAATATTTTAATGTGGACGGGTTAGTTTAGAAGGTATTAGGATTTATAGATTAAAATGGGTCATCCTGTATATGTATGTATATATTATATTTTCAAATCGAATTGTCGTAAAAAGTTAATTCTACTATCCACACAACGTCGCATACATCAACAATTTCGCGCAGGTGTTTGTTTCTACATATATATGCAACGTAACCACAAATGCCGAAGAAGCTGTCAAAAACGTTATAAGGAAACGTGTGGGAAACAATTTGTTACAAGCAAGAAGTGTTTCTTGAATGAAGAAATTTCAGTTGGTCCGTATGTATGCCCTAATATTCCTACAATGACATTTTTGAAGAACAATTATTATTTAAATTTTGAGTGCATTTGCAATTTGTTCATAATCTGTGGGACTACTTCGATCAACCTGTAAATTCGAGTTGTTTCATTTTTTGAATATATCACGTTTATTTTTATGACACAGAAATCACAGATATCATCAAATTATCTATTTTGAAAGGTATACAAATGTCAACAAATTTTTTATTTCGCAATTTGTAAATATGATGTGTCATGTAACGATTTTCGATTAGATTTAAATCAGTATTCAATGTAGTTGAGCAATTAAAATATATTATAAAAAGCTTCATACAGGGAGGAGGAAAGGGGATCAAACTTTGTCAAATTTTCCGTCAGGCGATTTGTAAATAGTTAATCCAGTATATCAATTTATAGTTTAAGATTCTTGAGTAGTTTCAATCAAATTTCAACGTAAATTGTAATTTCGATTTTATTTCATTACACAATTAGTGATTTTGAAATTGATTGAAATACTTTATTGTTGCCCAGTACTACAGGTAACATTTTTGAATTGATTTAGGGATTGGTTGGAGCACATTTTTTATACTAAATTTTTTATATCTATTGAATGGAGTATTCCCTTCGGTGGGGCTGCATCATTCAAATGGGATGTTGGATTAAATTTCAATATTATTCATAAAGAATATACTGTCAATTATTTGTACAGTGTTGCGGCAGAAACAATCGATGAGTTTCGTACCCCAACTCTGAGGTATATGGAATACTATCTTGAAAAAACCTGCAACAAAATTGAGCACAAAGCTTTCACTGTGTATACATGTATGACCTTGAAAAGTGGAACAGAAGGTCCGCTCCAAAGACCTGAAAAAAATCATATCTATGCTTTCATTATATACATATATTTTTTTCAAACTTGTTCTCGTGTGAACCCGCTTTTTTATCATAACCAGGGACTAAGTCAAGTGACTGATGAGATAAGGATGTTATAATTTAATTTGATACGGTGTTTGAAATCTTTTGCACGCAGGTATGGCTTTAAGGTTACGAACCAGTGATAGTTTCGCACCTCCGAGAGAACCTATCACAAGGACAATTACTTGTACCGAATATTTTGGGTACAGTCGTTGCAGCTCTCTTCTAAGGTCTTGATACCTTTCCTCCTTTTCTTTCTCCTTGGCAGTGATGTTGTATTCGGAAGGAGCCGAGAATTCGATCACGAATATAGTTCGTTTCTCGAAGTCTTGGAGAACAGTGTCAGGCCTCGAGTGTGCAACAGAGACTGCTGTCCGAAAATCGTATATATACAGCAAGGGCAAATTCATAGTAGTCATATTCACAAGTGCGAAAGAGATGCTCTTATGCGCCATCTACTAGTGTCTCACTCACACTCACGCTTCTCAATGTCTAATATGAAGTTGACCTTACTTTATATATAATATATGTATATTATTATTAGTCATTATGATAAAACAATAAAACCAAACGCAGTGAAACTTTTCAGAAACAGTCAACATATGTTATGGAACCAACAATCAAGAATTCAGCACCCGTTTGATTGACGTTGTTTTTTAAGTGTATTCCGCAAAAATATTCATGATGGAAAAATGGTCAAACTGTGAATTTATTTATAAATATTGTTTAAATAATGAACATTTTCTTTGCTGCGGTTCTACTACGAGCCACTGGGACCCTGTACATATACGGGACATATACGGCCAAATGTCGACAGCAGCCAATGCGCGAACTGACCGGCCAGTTCATGCATTGGCTATGATGGTTGGCTAAAGCCTGAAATGAACGATGTTGTACAATTGTTTTGGGTTCGGTCGGCCAAATCGCGAAGCGTCCAAGTTATGGTGGCCAAGGCCAGAAATACTTGTTTGCAAAACCCACCTTAAAAGTTGACGTTTTCATGCTTCTAAATAGTACCTAAAGGACCTTATTTGAGGAAACTGTGTGCGAAACAATTTTCGCGCATGCGCAGTTTGAAGATGGCTTACTTTAGGCACTGGCGAAAAAGCCGCGCATGCGCTCTTTCGATATAAGGTACTTTAGACACTGGCATAGGTAATTTTAAACACTGGTGTTGGTATCTTTTTGAATTAAATTTAGATTTAACTTGAAGGAGTCTCTTAATGATTGAAGTTTTGTTTTTAGAGTTTTGTAGCAGTTTGTAGTAGTGTGATACACGTGCGCATACGTGATAGCTAACTCCTGCGATTGCATCATTCGCCTGCGGCTTATGCTGCAAACTTCACACTCGCACACAATCAGCTATTTTGCGCACTTTTATCACAAATAACTCTTATTTGACACACGAAAAATGTATGGTCTATTTTAGCAGAAGTTTAGGATACAAGTCATTATATATAAATTGATATATATATATATATATATATATGCTTTATATCACTATAAGATTAGAATAATAATCAGAACATACACATTAGGAAAGTAATATGCAATAAACGTATGCATATTAGAGCCACTGTGCACCGAATGTTTCTTGTTCTCTTGTCAATAACTAAATTCTGAGTACAGTCCTCAGTGATTGTTTTTTTTTCTATTAGAATTGATTTTGCTTTAATTAGCGTTTTATTCAGAGTGAAAAACTCACTCCTAATATACTTTTGATCAAGTATTCTTCATTCTGTACCTAACGTGTACAATCAATATCCTACGCTCATAGCAACAGCTACAATATTTCTTGAGCCGCAAAACTCTTCTCAATTTCTGCCTTCTTCTTACAGATACTGCACACTATTTCAGTTCTATAACGTTCACTCGTTTCTGCCGTTGCGAATCCACAAATCAAATAGGCAGATAGGCCATATATGTTGCACAAACAAGCTAAAGTGCATTGTTTTCAATATTTGCAACAGTATTTTCTTACCTGAAGTGACGGATTGATTCATACTATTTCTCATTTCCATTTCAGCTTTTTCTAAATCCTCTTCCGTACTAGACGATTCCATAGGTTCCTTTGAAAGATTCGATATACTGAGATCCACTTTCGCTTCGCAGCCAAACATAGCTTCGTAAGGCGACTGTTGTAAAGCTTGGTGGAAATAACAATTTTTTATCATTTTGGCGAATCGATGAGGTTCTGCGCAGTGGTTTCTTTGATCAGCCTGCATTTACGTAATCAGTATATTTCGAATATCCTGATTTGTGCGTAAAACGAATCCTTGGCTTTGACTATGATGAGGCTTTCCATGTACGATTTGCAGCTGAGACCACATGTTTTTCAATTCGTTAATTATTTTCTTTGCCAATTCTGTTCCATTGTCTGAATATAACACCGATTGTCATGAAAATGTCCACTATATTATGAGCTACTTCCTTTGCTCTTTTAGATTTTAGCGGTCATAATAAAAGGAATTTTTTGAGTGCTCTTGATAGTTTAAAATGAATTTATACTCTCCGTTAGCAATAGTTCACATGTCGATAAAATGGAACTGTCACCGAGATTAAAAGTCATTAAAAAGCATAGGTTTTGAAAATAATCCATTCTTAGGTATCGTTTTTTTAGCTTAACATGGTTTGCAAAAATTCAGGAACATTGTAATAACATCCTTGGTAAAATTTTTATATTAATAGTGCAATTCTTTTTCCATGCTATGTAGAGTTACTTACTTTCACAGGTGTAATAATCCTAATCAGAGTTTTTAAACTCAGTCTACTCCCTGAACTTTTAAATTGCAGAAAGAAACTTCGGATCCTGTTAAGTTTCTCAAATTAATAACTGAGCATGATTCACTTTTGTAACGCTATTGCAGATCAAGTAATTGTTCTACGGTCAACGAGTGTTAAAAATACCTCTTCGCCAAGATGGATCGTCAGCTGGAGAAAATTTTACCAACCCAATTCATCGCTACTCTTGAGGTAATTCTAGACATCCCGCCGTTGCATCTTTTCGTCAGGAAGGTTGCGGCAGCGGAGGTCAATAGACTCCTAGTAGGGGCTAACCTTAGTGATGTTGAGGTGATAGACCTACATGATATTAGTAAGCGTATGCTTTGCGCGGATACTATTGAAGAGGAGGTTCATATGTCCGTGACGCCACACGCTATCGTTGAGCGGGAGCTGGATCTGGGTGATGTAGCGGGGCGCCTGTCTCATGGTCGATAGTCTTCAGGCCTGCAGCCGCCGGGACCTGCCCCTGCTCCTGTTCAACTAATTGAAGAGCTCAATCAAGAAAGCCTGTGTTTCATGGTGTGCTTTACTGATATCATCCTAGAGTTTGCAGATCAAGAACCATCTATGAGAAATGGTCTGCCGAAATTTAGAGTCGACAAAGACCTATCTTAAACAGAGAATTATTGTTCCTTTCAGCGCGATGGCAAGGATTTAAGAAAGTGACCGCGAGAAGGAATGACAATAGGACTTTCTTGACAGACGAAAGACGTTTCTATCGCGAACTTGCAGATGGCGAAAACAAGACTTAAAATTATTGTGAACCACCTAGAGCCGAGGATATGGCCAGATATTGGTCGAGCATCTGGCGCACTCATAGGTCATGTCAGCTGGATACGACGTGGCTCCCTCTAGAAAGGACAGATTTGCACAGTTGCGTGGGATAAATTACCAATCCATCTCAGCCTCCGACGTAACTCGCATCCTAATGAGGACTAAGAACTGAAAATCGCCGGATGTGGATAGGGTGCACAGCTCCTGGTACAAATACCTGGAGGCTCTGCGCCCCGCTCGTGCGAAACATTGCCAACGCAATTTACACATGGCCTACATTGACTAACAATGAGCCTTTCTCTCAATACTACACGATTATTAACTTAAAGTCATTGAATCATATTAAATATGTCCTCACGTCGTCATCCAATTCCTGAATCACGTTATGCACAAGGATTGAATGTTTTAGTCGTGGGGTGGTGAGAGATATCCGCACTATGGTATTGATTAGTATTGAACCCGCTGAATTGGACACTGAACAACATGTCTTATACATTTAAAATTGAAACGAAAGCGGATGTCTCCAGGCATTGCAGGCAAGGGATCCGCTCCACTCTGCAATTAAAAAGGTGCTTGAAACTGCTTTTTCGGGTCGCCTTAGTCTGGTTCTGGCGCCCGGTCTCAGTGCAAAGAACATCACAAAGGCAATAAACACCTATGACACTCCTGTCCTAACACACTCCTTTGGTTTGGTCTACTGGTCTATGACTGATCTCGAGAGGCTTAGCAGAATCATCCGTGTAGAAATGTCTGAGCACCAAATGCACCATGAGAGGACAGCTGTAAATAGAATAGTTTTGCCACGCAAGCTGAGGGCAGAGATGTCATGGATGTTCGTCGATTGTGTGAGTCTGAGGTTACGCAATTGTGCGAATATTTACAAAACAGGACTAACATCTTACTTTACGACTTCATCTGCAGAGTTGCCCTGTATACCCCCTTAAAACTTGCAACTGTTGATTTCCAGAACATCGGATATCTCAACGCCAAACAACTAGCTGCTGAGTGGCAGGGTTAATAGCTGCACAAACAACACCTTCAAACATTAAATATTCTTTGCGTAAATAATGATGCCTTAAACCGTGTGCGTGTGTGAAGTTGTGTTTGTCTCTCGCCGTTTAATTCGAATGAAGATAAAATTTCGAATCGTTGGTCTCAGTGTTTGGCATTGGAATTAACGTTTGTAAGAAAGATGGATCCATATAAATGGGCTCTCTAGTATAAATGCTGGATCCCCATAAGGCTCTCCGGTGTGATTGTCGGATCTCTATAAACAGGCTCTCCAGTGTGTATACTCGTGAATTATGACAAATGCGGAAGTAGAATATAGAATTCCGAAACAACAACTGACACCAACGAATCTACTAATCACTTGCAGCGTTTCGCGACCGTGTTTAGTAGCGGAGTACTAGGTCATGAGTACCAGTGGGTGGAAGGTGAGCCAAAATAATAATAATTATTATTATCCGTCTTAGCATATGCCCAGGGGGAACTTGAGTCCTTTGTGGAGAATGATCAGTGTAAGATCTATTGGAATTTTTCATTATTCACCTCTCAACGTATCAGTGCCAGAGAGCCTGATTTGTCCTCCAAGATCTGAAGGCGAAGATCATTCACGTGATTGAATTCTCGGCATCAGCCGATAATAATATCATGGCAAAAGAGGAAGAGAAGCGGGCAAATATCAAACGCTTCTTTTCTATCCTAACATGATTCCGGCTTGCCAGCTTCAGGCTCAGTCCATCGCGAACCGAATTCTAGAGACTGTTCTTCGAGGATCACTTCATATTGTAGCTCTAAAAAATTATCCAGAAGTGAAACCTTCATCTCCAACTGTCACGTCTGCCGCGTAAGATCATCGGCGGCTAGAGACCCGACTCCTAGGAACAGTGTTGTACGATGTTATCTCGCGTAAATTTCCCGCTCTTGCTTACCTTCTAAAACAGAAGGAACAAAAGCAAGAGATTTCGTACAGCACTATTACTTGGAGTCCGGTTTCTAGCCGCGGATAACCTTACGCGACACGCGGCACAGTTGGAGATAAATATTCCAGCTTGACATACTTTTTTAGAGCTGCCAATCTTTGTAGAATGTTCTTTGTTAGGCTCGCGATGGACTGAGTCTAACGCTGACAAGCTGGGATTTTGTTGAGTTGGCTAATAAATATCCGTCTTTGCGCAAAAAGGATATCTAAGCTTTCAAATACGCGCTTTATGAGCATTATGAGCGTATTCCGGGTGCATATTGACCCAACGGTCATTCAACCTCTGCGTGAATCCTCTTCGCGCTGGTAAGCTTCTTTGCCAACAGGTAAGGATGTCCCTCCTAAGTTGGTACACCATTTAAAATGATGTGCTCGCGTTTGTTCGTGACCATTGCCTGTTCGACGTCTGGGTTCGGTCCTATTGCCTTTCCCAACTGAACCATGGCCTCCATCCGAAAGGGGCTTATTGTAGGTGGCACTGCGCGGTACTGGTGACGTGACCGTATAATTCGTTGCAGCGGGGAGTCAGCCCAATGCAACGTGGATCTTCTGAGTGAAAGCCAGATATTTACTATAGAAGTTTCAGGCTCCGGAAGCTACGACCAGGGTTCCTTGAAGCAACCAATCCCGACGCAACTGGTACGTGTTTGTCATCCACTTCTGTCCCTTCTATCCTAGAAGGTAGGCAAGAGCGGGAAAGTTACGGGAGATAACATCGTGCAACACAGTTCCTTGGAGTCAGGTCTCTAGCCTTGAATGACCTTACGCGGCAGATGGGACTGTTGGAGATAAAGGTTTCAACTCTGGATAATTTTTTAGAGCTACCAATCTTTGTAGAATGTTATAAGGGACAGTGTTATCGGACCAGATGAAGTGATCCCAGAAGAACAGCCTTTTGCATCCGGTTCGCGATGGAGTGACCCTTACGCTGACAAGCCGGAATCTTGTTGAGTTGACTAAGAAATGAAGCTTTCATGCCTCCAAGATAGCCTATTATGAGAACTACAAGATGGACTTTGTAGCCTTGGTATAGCCTGTTTGCAGTTTATCTTTGACCGCTGTTATGCTTACACAGCGGCCGCGAGTGTTGGAGGTGACAAGAATCGCCTGTGGGTGCTTTCACAGAGCTACCAAGTATCGCTCTATAAATTTGAGTCGCTTGCTTCCTGATGGTCTATGAAGTTTCTTACAATAAGACACGTGTTTAATAAAACCGCCTTCTGAGCTGCTGCTAGTACCCTACTGTCTCCTAAATGTTCAGCATGTCCAGTGCACCTTGCGTGCACATTGTATGTAGCTGAAAGCACAATGGGATGAATAGATGCATGTTTCACATTCCTCCATATTGTCTTCACATCATACCTTAGCTCGCTACACTTGTGGATCTTGGCTGTATAGGTTGCCTGCAAATTTCGATTAAGTAGACAAGCAATGTCGATGATGTTGACTCTTTCACCTTTTTTTCGCATTACGATGTCCGGTCGATTGGCTCAGATGAAATTATCTGTCTGGATAGGAAAATCCCAATATAAGATGTAATCTTCGTTTTCTAAAACGGACATTGGAATGTATCTATAGGAAGGCATCCATTCCGTTAACAGTCCTAGGTTTAGCGCAAGTTGTTGATGTAAAAATAGCAAGTAACTGGAAAGCTCCAGGTCCGGACATGGTGCACAACTTCTGGTACAAGTACCTGACTAGTGTGCATCCTGCCTTGGCAAGGTGTTTTCAGAAGATCACCGAACAGCCAGATCTGATGCCAAGCTTTATGCTCCAGGGTACTACATATATGTTGCCTAACCAATCAGACCCTTAAAATCTATATGATTTTCCAACGGTAGCCTGTCTTCCAACAATATATAAATCTTTTACAGCTATCATAGCAGATAAGGTATATTCTCATTGCGACGAGAGTAAAATCCTTACAGGAGAACGAAAAGAATGTTGTAAAAACTCCCGAGGCAGTAAAGATCTAGTCACCATAGACGCTGTTGCCACGAGGCAAGGTCGTAAACATATAAGAAACTTGCACATGGCATATATTGACTTCAAGCAAGCGTTTCCTTTCGTACTACATAACTATTTGCTTTTAGTCTTGAAAATATACAAAATTTTCCCACGCATAATTGACTCCTCAAGTCGTGCGATGATGATTTCGGGTACAAGAATCAAGTATTTTGATCATGAACATTCAAGGATAACAAGATCAATACGCATTATGACGGGTATATTTCAAGGAGACTGCTTCAGTGCATTATGCACGGAGAAACTCTGGCACGAGCGGTTAGTGTTGAAATAAATTTCTTTTTTTCATAGTACTAGCCACAGTTGCTAACACCCTGCCTGCTCGTGAATTCACACGAACGGCTAGTGTTGGCTGTGGCTGTGGCTAGTAATATGAAAAAAAATTTATTTTAACACTAACCGCTCTAACCAGAGTTTCTCCGTGTGGTTCTCTTTAGCGTTAAAACCACTGAGAAAAACACTAAATAGCATGTATTATGGGTTCCGAATATATGATAACGAGGATGGTCATCAAGTGACCCATCTTCTATACATGGATGACCTGAAGCTATACGCTAGTTCGGACCAGAGACTGCAGCAACTGATCGATGTCACAAAGAGGTTTTCCAATGATATCGACACGGAGTTCGGACTAGATAAATGCAGAACAGTGCATGTAGCCAGAGGAGAATTAGAAACTGCAGAGCTAGAGAACGATTTCGAGAATGGCATGGAGGCAGTGGCTAAGGCGAAGTCATGTAAATACCTGGGTATTCTCGAATCAAAGGGTATTCAGCATATGATAGTTAAGAAAAGCCTAATGACTGCCTTCACTACAAGACTCAGATTGGTTCTGAAGAGTTCTCTTAAATCAGCAAACAAGATCAGGGCAATCAACACCTATGTCATCCTTGTCCTCACGCACTCCTTTGGGCTCGTCAAATGGTCGAACACCGACCTCGAACGATTAAACAGGATCATCCGCGTAGAAATGACGAATCACCGAATGCACCACAGCAATTCGACGATTGAAAGGGTAGTTCTACCACAAAATAGAGGGGGTAGGGGCATTGTAGTTTCCAGGAAACTGTGAGTCACAAATTATACAGTTGCGAGACTATTTTAACAGCAAGCAAGTTGTTACGCTTTACACCATCATCTGTCAAGCTGATCTTCACTACACGTCCTTGAATTTGTCCTCAAAGGATGCCTTAAATATCTGAGCAGAAAGCATAGGGGAATTAGAATTGTAATGGAGATACAAACCCATCCACGGCAAGCACCCTGATACGTTAGATCAACATGAAGTGGATAGTGAGGCATCCAATATTTGGCTAAAAAAGGCCGTCCTGTATCCGGCAACGAATGGATTTATTATTGCGATTTAGGACAGGGTTGTCAGCACCAGAAATTATCGCAAACATGCGCTACATCAAGACGTGGCTATCTTATTATTATTTTTTTAAATCTTCTTCTCAGGTGTAGTTTGCAGTTCGTCTTTTACCGCTGTTATGTTTACACGGCAGCCGCGAGTGTTGGAGGTGACGACAGTGGCTTTCTTGCACCTACCATGTATCACTCTATAGAGTTTTAGTCGCTTGCCTTCTGATGGTCTAGGAAGTTTCTTACATTGTGACAGGTGTTTAATAAAACTGCCTTCTGAGCTGCTGCCAGTACCCAGCTGACTCCTAAATGTTCAAGATGTTCAGTGAATCTTGCGTGCACATTGCCTGTAGCCGAAATCACAATAAGATGAATAGATGCATCTTTCACATTCCTCCATATTGTCTTTACTTCATGACTTAGCTCGCTATACTTGTGAATCTTGGCTGTATAGGTTGCCTGCAAATTTTCATTGAGTAGACAAGCAATGTCGATGATGTTGAACCTTCCACCTTTTTTTTCGCATTACGATGTCCGGTCGATTGGCTCGGATGAAATTATCTGTTTGGATAGCAAAATCCCAATATAAGATGCAATCTTCGTTATCTTGAACGGGCATTGGAATGTATCTATAGAAGGGCGTCCATTCCTTTCAGAGTCCTGGGTTTAGGGCAAGTTGTTGATGTATAATGCCTGCTACATTATTATGTCTGTGCGTCTTTTTTCATTCAGCCATTACGCGATAACCATCAATAATGTGCAATTGGATTCGTTGGAATCTCCATATAATCGGCCCCGGTCAACCACGTCTTGGTGTAGCACGTGTTTGCGATAACTTCATGTTGATCTAACATTTTGGGGTGTTCGCCATCGATGACTTTTTGTCTTCATTGCGTTTCTAATTCCTCGATGTTTTCTGCCCTGATATTCAAGGCTTCTTCTGAGGACAAATTCAAGGGCGTGTATTCAAGATCAGCTTTACAGATGGTGTTTCAAAGCGCAAGATCTCGCTTGATGTTAAAATAGTCTCATAACTGTATATCTTGAGAATCACACAGTTTCCTGAAATCTACAAAGCCTCTACTCCCTCTTTTCGTGGTAGAACTACCCTTCGGACCACTGGGAGCAACTGCCTTCTAAGAATAACGCCGGCTCCAAGTAGGACCATGGTAAATCCCGTCACTGGACACGAGGAAATCACAACGATAGGCCGGCGAAACTCTCGTGTGTTTTGTAGTACACGAAGCGACCCAAGGATGACAGCTTTCTGCATTCATCTCGCAAGTGCTGCGGCATATTTTTGGCACGCGGGTATAGCTTTAAGGTTACGAACCACTGATAGTTTCGCACCTCCGAGAGTACCTATCACAAGGACAATTACTCGTACCGAATATTTTGGGTACAGTCGTTGCAGCTCTCTTCTAAGGTCTTGATACCTTTATAAAATAAACAAATTATACCATACAACAAATTTTCATGATCGAACGTGATCCTGTTGATAAAATCAAGCAATTGCAACTTACAAAGATACTTTGCAAGCAAAATTTCCGACAAGTTGACATTTTGTTACTATAATTTGCTTACAACAATTAGATTCGATAACTTGTCAATCATTTATATTCTTTGGATACTTCGTCATTTCTTTTCGTCGAGAATAAGATTGATTAGGTTATTGATTTGAAGGTAAAAAATATTATTTAAAAAATGTCTCATTTGCGCTCGTTGTTTATTTATATAAAAAATAGAAAATGACGGAAATTCAAAACTTTCATCCATTGACGCTCTTAGGCAACTATGGCTGCCCACTTCTAAAAAAAAATTAAAAATCGGTTGAGAATTTGTAGGCTGTAGGTGATTTTGAATGGAAAATTCCCGATCCAGCCCACTGTGCGCAGCACGCACTAACCAATTGAGCTATCAAACGCTTAGACTTGCGTTTGAAAAAAGTGTTATTAGTTTTTTTAATCAAATTACTTTAATTTTGAATACGAACATTGACTAATAGCAAATATTCTTGTAATTATATTTTGTTTTCATATATTTTATTTTTTTCTTATATGAAAATAAAAATAACAAAAATACAAATGTTCAATGAGATGCAAAAAATGAATATCAACATTTGATCTTCAAAAATGCAGATTGCCAAAAAATTAAAAATTTTTTGGCACAACGTAATTTTTTCCGAAATTTAAAAATTACGAATGCTGAAAAATACTTTAAAAAATTACTGACATAGAAACTTTCTGAAAAGTAGAAATTCTTGAAGTTTTAAATTCTCAAAAAAAACGAGATTTAAAGTAAAATTGCACCAATTCAAGTTGAATTCCGGCGGTTTAAGTGGAAATAAAATAAATTCAAATAAAATTCTATTAGCTATCTAATGGAATTCTGTAAAATTTAAACATAATTGTGGCAAATACAATCGAATTTAAGCAATTTAATTTGACTTATAGCAATTAAAATTGAATTAAAGCAATTACAATTTAATTATAGTAATTGAAATTTGTCATTAATAATATTTTGATATGACGCGTATTTTTAATTTTAATCGTAAAAAATAACATTCAAAGTAACAAAATTAAATTTTTTGAAGAGCGCCACAAGGTACGAAAAAAAATTAATTGACAAAATTTGTTCACACAAAATGGAACTACAAATTTGTTATTAGTAATTTTTAGATAGGACGAGTAGACCTTCTTTTAGTCGAAAAAAATAAGATTAAGAATATAACAATTAAATTTTTGGAAAAACGACACAAGAGTGAAAAAAATGTCAAAAAAAGTTCTTCTACCGAAAAATATCTTCAAATATGTTATAAACTCTTGCTTTGAGAATATATTGGAAATAAAAAAATTAACTTTTCGTAAAAACGACAAAAGCTACAATAAAATTTTATTTAACAAAAATTTTCGCCCAAATTATATCTACAAATTTGCTTCAGACCACCTTACGCTATGATGCTAATTTTCAGTTCAAATCGTGAAAAATAAAATTAAAAATAAATAAAAATTAAGAAAAGACGACACAAGTTGCAATAAAATGTTTAGTAATATATTTTTTTAAATAGTATACCCTTTTTTCAAATTATAAGAACAACCCAATGAAAATACGTATGTTTGAATGCACCAGGGCGTCCATGGATTATATCTTTCAATTTTTATAATTTTTCATTTTTTGTATAAATAAACAAAGAGCGAAAATGAGACATTTTTTAATTATTATTTTTTATCTTCAAATAAATAAGTTACTCAATCCAATTTTCGATGGAAATGAAAGTCAAAGTATCTAAAGAATATGAATAATTCACAGGATATTCAATCTAATTGTTATAAACAAATCATAATAACAAAATGTCAACATCGTGGAAGTTTTGTTTGCAAGCTATATTTGTAAGTTAAAATTACTTGATTTTATGGACAGAATCATACTTAATTATGTAAATGTGTCGTCTGGTATAATTTTATCATTTTATAAACAAATTATAGAAACAAATGCATCGTTTAGTCATTTATTGCCAGAAATTCATCGTTTTCCTTTCTGAGTACCCTTAAATTTCAATAGTGGTAACATTTAGTAATGAAGATTCGTCATTTGATTTTATTTGCTTATTTTATAAACAAATTTGATAAACAAATGCATAATTTGGTAATTTATAAATAGAGAGTAATCATCTTTCTCTCTAATCGTCTTCGAATTAGAAAAGGAGTGGTGTTTAGTGACTTTGGATTGTCAATCGATATTAGTTGTTTATTTTATCAACAAATTTATAAACAAATGCATAGTTTGACCATTTATAGATAGAAAGTAACCGTTTTTCTTTCTGATCGTCTTCAAATTATATAAGAGATGGTGTTTAGTTATAAATAATTTTGATTTGATATTACTTGTTTATTTCATAAACAAATTTCATAAAAAAATGCATACTTTGTCCATTTGTAGACAGAAAGTAATCGTTTTTCTTTCTGATCGTCTTCAGCAAAATTTCCACGATATTGACATTTTGTTAATATAATTTGTTTATAACAAAGAGATCCGATATCCTGATTATTATTCATATTCTTTAGTTACTTCGTCATTCATTTTCATCGAGAATGGGATTAATGATTATTTATTTAGAGATAGAAAATAATATTTAAAAAATGTATCATTTTCGCTCTTTGTTTATTCATATGAAAAAGATAAAGTGACGAAACTTGAAAAATCTAATCAATACATGTTCTTAAGCAACTATTGCTGATCACTTCTGACCAAAAAACTTGAAAATCGGTTAAGAAGTGTAGGCTGTAGGTGATTTTGCATTGCAAATTCCCGATTCAGCCCACTTTGCAGCGGAGCAAAAGGAGAAGGTCTTTTTTCTGGATACATTTAATTTTAAAATTAAGTTATAGCACCTGCAATGAAATTTCGTACGTTTTTATGCAATACTACTAAATTCTGATCAAATTCTAGTATTCGAGTTGAATCATGGCAATTAAAAGTTAAATTAAATCACTTGCGATTGAATTCTAGCAATCCAAGTAGAATTCCATGGAATTCTAAGCAGCAAATTCAAATAGAATTCTATGCGAAATTGAAAATAAATTGTACAATTAAAATTGAATTATAGCAATTCGCATGGAATTCTAGAAAATCCTAATGGAATTGTAGTATGTTCTAATTCAATGAAACTAAATTCTGAATGAATTCTTCTATTTAAGTTGAATTGTGTCAATTCAAAATTAAATCAGAACAATTCAAGTTGAATTCCATTAATCGAACTGGAATTCCAGTAAATTCAAACATACCTCTTTTAGGTTCGAATGTCATACTGGTTAATGAAAATTGAACTGTAGAAATTAAAGTTGAACTATATAAATTCGAATGGAATTCTTATCATTAAAAATGAATTACAGTAAGTCATAAGGGAATGCTAATTCAAAGTGATTGTATAGGTATTTCTAAACTAAGAAATGAAATATCTATATTAAAATCAATGATAATGTGGACAGAATGTATAAATAAATCAATTATTTAAAAGAATATGATTATTATCAATTCAGAAGAATCTGACCAAACCTATTTTTTGTTACAGGTAAAGGAACCAGTCATTATCCTAATCGTTACTAAGGTATGATAATATTCCATTACTACTCTTATAATGTGATAATACAAGAAAAAATAATCTTTTAATCTGAAGGTTAAAACACTAAAATTGTCACAAAATTGAAATATCATACGTGTAAGGAAGATAAATTATCTCAGCAAATTGGTATTCCTCTAATTATGGTAATCAGGAAAGCTCTCGCCAGTTTTCCTTCAACTTTTTTGTGGTTGATACTATGTTTCGCTTCAAATGCATTGCAACACCCTGTAACATTTTCTGCAACTTCAGTGACTGCCACATACTTGTTATCCGGCTAATTACAAGCGGCAAACGAGCTTAGTCGGCAGAAAAAAAGGCAAGAGGAATAAAGAAGGAGAACAAAAAGGAAAGGTTGGGGACAAAACGAATTCAGGGTGATGGTACCTTGCAATGTGAAGCACAAAAATAGAAAAGTTGGCTGAATCGAATTTTCCAATATTCACCCAGTAATTATAAAATGATTTTCCAGTCCAAATTAGGACCTACTATTTTTATTAAAAGCTACCTTGTAACTGATAACCACTCTCCTCTAATTAAACTCACTCTCTAAATTCTCTCAATGCCTTCGAGATAACAGCCTTTTTATTTCCAGGGCTATAATAGAGATTCTTGAACTAATCCTTCCTTCCCGAGTATCTTTACCACATTCTCTTGCCAGCTTCATTTGCCTTTGAATCCTCTTCTACAACCTTCTTATACAGCCCACATTTCCTTTTGTAATCCTTTTTCAAAGGACTTTTGTACAGCTTCATTTTTTGTAGTCTTATACAATTTATTATATCTTGAATTCTCAATCATCCCCCATCTTTCTATCAATTACTTTTCCTGTCTTTTTTCTCCAATTAATAATCTACCGCCCTCCCTTTCCTTTCTTCTATCTCTTTCAAACACTATTTTGCCAACTGCTCTCCTTTCCTCTCCTGCAGCTTTCCCTAAAATCCTTAACACATTCTCTCGCTAGCTTCCCTTCTGTTCAATTCCTTTTCTACAACCCTCCAAAACGTTTCACGTTTCCACTTTCTATTCACAGATTCAGTATTTTCTGCTCTGCTTCTTTTCCTAATACATTCCTTTCCTTTGTTTCCCAATATAAATCTTGCTCTTCTTATCCATCTTCTCTCTATGTATCTCTTCTCTAAATACACTTATCTATTAACTTTCATTGCCATCACTCTGTTTCCTATCTCGTTAATTCTATCATCTTCCTCTCCTTTTCTCTACCTCCTTCAAATTCTCTTTTGCTAACGTTCTCCACCTTTCCCTCGCTGAGCTTCAGTTCAAACCTACATGTCCTCTTTTCTGCTTTATTACTTATTTTTATCGCTTTGCGCTCCTTCTCTCACCATGTATACAGTCCTGTAGACAGTCCTATATCCCTAGCGTCCAACTTATATTTCTCCTTTCCTATAATTTTTCTTGACCAAGTCCTCCCCATTATATCGGTTTCTCTAGTCCTCCCGACTTCTTATCCGTTCGCTTATATGAGGTTATTCAATATTTGAACTCCTTTATTTCTTCTAACTCTACTCTGCTCAATTTTTGTTTGCTGACCCTCCTTCCTTAAACTTCATCACCTTTGTCTTATTGAAACTAAGCTTCAACTTTTTCTAAGTGTTTCTCCAGTTCTGTAATTAAGCCCGCGCTCTTTTCAACAACTTTTTTTTTAGCCTCTCCGATAAAGTAACTTATACAATATGGGCATTAGCGGCACTCCCATATAATCTTTAAACTTTTTCCATTCTTATCCATCATTATTTGGAGCACATGGATTACTTATTCCCTTGCCATGTTCTCTTCTTTGTCTCTTTTGCTTCTCTCTTTTACTGCTTTCCTAACATTCTTCGCTACTCCTTCTAGCGAATCAATAAAAGATTTTTTCCATTTCACCATCTCAATATCCTTTTTTAACTTTTTCCTTTCTTTTTCTCCCTCTGCCTCTTTCTTTCTCTAACAAGTTGAAATTTTGACTGGAGAGAAATAAGGAGAGAATAAATGGGCGAAGTGAAGGGAGAAGTAGAGGAAATTATAGGAAAAGAAGTAGGGGAAATTATGGGAGATTAAGTAGGAGAAGTGATGAGAAATTAAGGGAAAATAAAAAGGCGAAGTGATGGGAGGAGTAGGGGAAATTATGGGAGAAGTAGGGAAAGTGTTGAGAAATTATGGAAAAAGTAAGGCAAGTAAGAGAAAGTTATAGGAGAAGTAGGGGAAGTCACGGGAAATTATGTGATGCGAAGTAAAGGAAGCGAGTGGATTGAAAGTAGGAGAAGTTAGAGAAGGGAAATGTGAGGGGTTGGAGCGGAAGTAAGAGGAAAATTATGAGCTGAAGTAGTAGGTGAAGTGAGAGAAATGATAAAAGAAGAAGAATGGAATTAAGGGGGAAGAAATAGGCAAAATTATGGGAGAAGGAGATGAAATTATGGGAGAAGTAGTGAAAATTATGGGAGTAGTAGGGGCAATTATGGGAGAAGGAGTAAGAGAAGTGATGAGAAATTAAGGGAAAATAAATAGGCGAAGTGATGAGAGGAGTAGGGAGAATTATGGGAGAAGTATAAGTAATTGTGACAGAAAAAGTAGGGGAAGTGTTGAGAAATTATAGAAGAAGAAGTAAAGCAAGTGAGAGGAAATTATGGCAGAAGTAGGGGAAGTTACGGAAAATTATGTGATAGGAATTAAAGGCAGTGAGTGGATGAGAAGTAGGAGAAATTAAAGAAGGGAAATGTGAGGGGGGGGCTGAAGTGAGAGAAAAATTATGGGCTAAAGTAGTAGGTGAAGTGAGAGAAATGATGAAAGAAGAAGTAGGGGAATCAAGGGGGAAGAAATAGGCAAAATTATGGCAAAAGGAGGGGAAATTATGAGAGGAGTAGGGGAAATTATGGGAGAAGTAGAGGCAATTATGGGACAAAAAGTAGGCGAAGTGATGCGAAATTAGGGGAAAATAAATAGGCGAAGTGATGGCAGGAGTGGGCGAAATCATGGGAGAAGTAGGGAAAATTATGGCAGAAGTAGAAGCAATTATGGTAGAAGAAGTAGGAGAAGTGTTGAGAAATTAGGAAAGAAAAAGTAAGGCGAGTGAGACGAAATTATGGCAGAAGTGGGGAAATTATGTAATGGGAAGTAAAGGAAGTGAGGGGATGGAAAGTAGGAGAAATGAGAAGAAGGAAATGAGTGGTGGGGGCTGGAATTGAGAGGAAATTGTGGGCTGGAGTAGTAGGTGAAGTGAGAGAAATGAAGAAAGAAGAAGTGGGGGAATTAAGGGAGAAGATATAGGCGAAATTATGGGAGAAGGAGGGAAGATTATGGGAGAAGTAGGGGCAATAATGGGAGAAGTAGGGGCAATTATGGGAGAAGTAGGGGCAATTATGGAAGAAGAAGCACGGGAAGTAAGGAAAAATTATGGGAGAAGTAGGAAAAGTTGAGGGAAATTATGGGAGAAGAAGTTGGGGAAGTCACGGGTAGTTATATGATGGGAAGTAGACGAAGTGAGGTGATGAGAAGTAAATAAGAGAAGAGAAATTAGCTGAAAACAGAACCAATAAAGAATACATTTATAGTAATTTGCAGCGGTTTTTTTTTTTGTTTTTTTTTGACTGAATCAAAAATCTATTTTGGTGGAAACCTAAACTCTTTCGTGGAAAATTATTCATCTATAGTGGAATTATACTGTTGTTCATAAAAAATTATAATATATATTGGTTAAAATATCAACTATTACTTTTTCGTTGAGAATTCATCATTTTCTGTCTGAAAGCCAAGTTTTTAAAATGATACTTTAGTGATTCAATTTTAGTTAAAAGTTTATATTTTTTTGACTAAATTGCAACCATTTTCAAAAATTCATGTATATTTTCGAAAATTCTTCTTTTTGGAATAAAACTTTTACTACTTGCTTGAATATTTAAGTAGTTTATATGAATATCAACAATTTTAAATAAAAGTCATCATTACCTGTCAAACATTTCTATTTTTTTTTAAAGTCGTCTTTTTGTGTTTGCAATTCAACTATTCGTGTGAAGCTTGACTTTTTGTTGAAAATAATTATGTTTTGTAGAAAATTCCTTTTTTCTCTTGGCTTGAAAATTCAACAATTTGGTTAAAATTTTTCACACATTTATTTTGTTGAACAATTTCTTGTTGTGGAAAATTCATCTGCTTTAATTGAAAAATTAGCTCTTAAGTAATATGTTTATAATGTTTGAAGAAATTAGGGAATTAAATCTAGGATGAAAATTTTCCTTCGTGAAGAATATATGTACTAATTATGTGTGTTTTCAGAAAATATCAATAAACGGATTAAAGTGAGTATAAAAAATATAAAAATATGAGATTTTTGTCATTTTTAAACCTAAATAACAAATTGGTAAATTTTTTATTTTTTACGTCGCCTCGAAAGACCTCTGCGAAATTTAGTATACCAAGCTCTCGGTTTCAGTCCCCCCGGTTTCCGCCCTGCTGGAGCTGCTGGTCTGAAATCGAGAGTTTGATATACTTTGAAATCGGTTCAGAAATACTAACTTTTAATATTTAAACCCCAATATCTCGTTTCGCTGCATTGTGTAATTATCAGTTAAGACATAATATAGTTTACTATACTAAAATTATAATTAATAATTTTACTTACTCAAAATTATGGAATATCTACTATGGGATTATTGTCTGCTGTAGGGTAGTCTCATCTACTATCTTTTATTTTAGGAATTGAGTAAGTCCATTTTTAACACCTCTTTCTTTAAAAAATCGAACATTAAGAGAGCAAAGCTCATTCATAAAAGTATTTTTCAGTTAATTATGTTTTTATTCCGAAATATACATCACAAAAATATTACAAAATTTATATATATACATATTTGAGCAAGGGACAAATCCGGGGGGACATAATTCGAGGGTTAGGTGTATTAGACATTGGAACATCTTCACAGATTTAAAGTTGAAGTAGAAAGTTTCTTAGTTCCTTATTACTTTCATTATTTTAATAAAACTGGATCTTCAGGATCGAGTAGAGTTACTTTTTTCTTTCACTTTTGTTCATTCATATTTTAACAAATGTGTCTAAGAGACGGTTGCGACTCACGCCTCGGAATTGCCGCAGTGCGCAAGTACGCATTCGAGTATATTGCGAAATATTATGCACATCAATTGGAACCGGCTCATGCTGACTGTTTACATTCGGATCCGCTTGACTTGTGGCGAAGGCTATTTGCAGGAATAAATTTGGAATATATCAAATTCGATGATGATTCCAGTCAATCGAAGCGCCCAAAATCTTTTTACTGGTTTGATCTCTGTACACAAAAAAATGTACGCCTCCAATATTAACCTCTTGTGGTAAGAGATTATTGCGAAACTCTTCTGCTGTATGCAAATTTTTAGGCATGAGGCTCATTTCTTCAAAGCGTATCTCAATCGGATTGATCTTTAACTTAAAGCATTCTTTCGCATAATAGATGTACCATGTTGATTCATTAGGTTCTTTTGCTTGTCGACTTGCTTGAAAAGAAAATAAATAATTATGAATTCAAAAAGATTTAAAATATCCCATCATGATAGAATGAACAAACTAATTTTATAAACAAATGATTTATTGCATGTGTGCTTTCTATAATTTTCAATAATTTTACGTTTTTTGTAGTAATATTGTAAGAAATTTAGATTGAACAAAATTTTTAATGAAAGAAAATACTATTAGGATTGCTCTTGTTAATATCATGAGAAAAATTACTAAATAAATGATTATTAAGGCATTTGTTGATAGAGAAATTCATCTTCTTCTATGTCAGTTTTTTAAATTAGGCACCTAATGATAATTTTAGGAAATTCATAATGTGCTGATGAATGTTATCATTTTTCAAACAAATATAATATACAAATAAATTATGCAGTCTTTTGTGGACGAAAAAATTAGGTTTTTTTTTTCAATACCAGTCCTTTTAATTGGCAGTATCATGATAATTTCAGCAACATTCATAATTAGTTGATGAATTTCATATTTTTTTTTACAAATTTATCAAAGGAATGCATAATTCAGGCATCTGCCGAAGGAACTTTTTCATTTTTTTTCTCGATATTAGTCCTTTTAATTGGGAACTTTACGATAATTTCAGAAACATTCATAATTAGTTGATCAATTTTATCATTTTCTTGAAACAATTTCCATAAATAAATAAATTACTTGGGTATGAATAAATTATTTGCTTATTATACTTTTCGGAATTCTTATAAGGCTTATTTTTTTCAAAATCTTTGAAAATATGGTTTTGTGTAAAATTTTTTCGAATCTTCTTAATATTTAAATCATCTCGGAATCTTTTCAAAACTTTTGAATATCTTTTGAGACAAATGGTTTCAAAATATTCAGGATTCTTTTTTAACATACATTGAAAGCTTTAAAACTTGAAATTAGTCCTTAAAATTTTGCCAGAAATCCTATTGTCGGTTTTGGTATTTTTTGTTGTTTTGTTATCAAGACAGATAATTTTTTTACCAGTAGAAATAGCGTATAGACTTCCTAAATTAAGCTATTCTAAGTTTCTTCCCATAATTATGTCCCAATATTAAAAAATAATCTACATTTAAAATGTTCTCTTTCATCAATAATGTTTAAATAAATTTATAAATGAATTCTATCATAAAATATAATCACTTATTTTGGAATTTTTCATTAAAAAAAATTAATGGTGCGGAAAATTTTTAATTCGTAATTCACTTGGCATCGCAACCAATAAAATTTTGGGGTGTTCTTTACTGTCAAAAATGTTCTATTTTGGAAAATATTTTTTCAGAAATTCTTTTTTCGAGATTATTCACTCGTCCCATTTTAGATCGAATATATAAAAAAATTGATAAAAAAATTCAAATTTAGAAATTGAATACTAAACAAATTCTTTCATTAGTTTCTACGTGAACTGTTGACCTATATTATCGAACCGTCAACCGGATGACATTTTAAAAATTTGCCTTGACCTTAAAAGGTGATATTACCGCCCAGAATAAGAATATTTTTCCTAAACCGTTGAACAATTTATTAAATTCTGTATTAAATGAGCGATAATTGAATTGATTTGTCATTGCGAGTATTTAATCTTCGGATGAGAAAGACAAAAATAAAATTCTGATTTTCAAAAAATGTTCTACTACAACTTTAAATCTGTGAAGATGCTCCAATGTGTAATACACTCAACTCTCGAATTGTGTCCCCTCAGTCTCGGTCCGCATGTTCGTGAAGTTAGCACAACAACAATTAAATATTCAACTTTTGTTTAATGGAATCGTTTGGATGTCGTTAGGATGCGTTTGGAAGCTAATTTTTATCGTTTGGACGGGAAAACTCAAAAAGTTGAGTTTTAAAAATGAAGTGCTAACTTCACGCTGCAGAACAAATTTTAATTTTTTGCAACATTTTTTTTTATCAATCGTTTGGAAGTCGTTAGGATGCATGTGGAAGCTCACTTTTGACATTTGGACGATGAAATTGTGTGAGTTATCGAATAAAAAAGTCATTAGCACCATACTCGCGAGCCGCGCCTTCTCAAGTGGTAGTGACTTTCTTTGGTCAGCCGTGCCCTTAAATCTATTATGGGCACGGCTGACCAAAGAAGGTCACTACCACTTGAGGAGGCGCCGCTCGCGAGTATGGTATTAATGACTTTTTTATTCGATAACTCACACAATTTCATCGTCCAAATGTCAAAAATGGCTTCCAAACGCATCCTAACGACATCCAAACAATTCCATTAAACAAAAGTTGGATATTTAATTTTTGTGTGCTAACTTCACGGACATTCGGTCTGCGACTCTCGCGTCGGAAGGGCCGCGGTGCGCGAGTACTCATTCCAGAATATTGCGCCATATTATGCATTCCAATTGGAAACAGTTCAGGAGGCCCTGAGTGTTTACGTTTGGATCCCCCGACTTGTGGCCCTGGCTATTTGCAGGAAACTTTAGAAACTGGACTGAAACTGGGAGTTCGGTGTGAATTGAATAAAAGGTAAAATCCGAGAGCTTACTTTTGTAAAATATGGAATGGAAAGATTCATTTTCCTAGTTTCTGCCAGAGTTGAACTTCATTGAAAATTCCTCAAACAGTGGAATTTTATTCCTGTTTTTCTCACATGATTATTCAATATCCACGGGGCCAAATAACTTCAACTAGGGCTCAGTTATCGCAGAATTTCATTGAATTTCCAAAGGGGTTTCAAAAATGTATTTATCTATACTTTGTACGGCGCTATCATCTTTAAAATACAGGGCTAATTTTTAGTAGGTCACGCTTTTAGTAGGTTACACTTTTAGTAAGTTACCCTTTAGTAGGTAAAACTTTTAGCAGGTCACCCTTTCAGCAGGTTACCCTTTTAGTAGGTCAACCTTTTAGTAGGTCAAACTTTTAGTAGGTCACCCTTTTAGTTGGTCAACCTTATATTAGGTCACTCAGTTAGTAGTCCGACACTATCCGTAGGCAATGAATCCCAAAAATCATATCAAAAATTCATTTACGTTTATGGTTCGGTGCTCGAAGTCCTAAAATTTCTGCTTCATCTTTGATGAATAACACCATTTTGATATTGTTCAGAAAAATAATGCGGGCTAAAAAATTGTTATGCAGACGATATCGGCCAGTGGGAATGATACAGGCAGGACAGCTAGACCTCTCCGCTATTTCTTTAGTAGAATCTAGCCACACCTGAACTTTGAAAGGCCCATATTCTAAGACCTTATTTCCTGGGCCCGCAGAAGTTGTGGGCGGTGGGCGAGGACCGTTTTTGAGCAGATATCGCCCTGAAGAACTTCCTGCCTCATTTTCCGAAGCATTCAATTCTGTGAAAAGAAAAACTGATTTGTATTTTCAAGAAGATTGGATATTAATTTAATAATTGAAAGCACGACAATTCTAATCTGAAGCACTAGTTTATTAAAAAGAGTTTTTTCATTTCCGGAGAAAGGAAATCCCAATTTTTTTCTTCGAAATTCGAATATTAACACGTGCCACCGGGCACTTCAAAATCCCACTTAATTAACATGGGGAAATTTTCGATTTTTTAAAAATTGAACTCATACCTCAGGGTTTGATTGAACCGTACCAAGTTTTTTAGAGATTGAAGAGGAGTATTTATGAAATGAAACCATTCTGATGACTTTCATTTTTGACCCACCCTTACCCCCCCCCCAGCGCCAGAAATATGACCCAAAAATGCAAAAACTACATTTTTTTTATTTAATTCGAATTACAAAGTAATATGTACACCATAAACTTGTAAAATCTCCGTAGTGACTCAAGGCTGAAGTGACAAAAGGGTTCCATTGGAACCGTTTCAACCCAGACTTTGGGTTCATTTAGAAACCATTATCATTTTGGGTTCCTTTTCAGCGAGAGAGGTTCCTTTTTGTTACAGCTCCTTTGGAACCCAAAATTGGTTCCAATAGAAACCCCAGTTTTTTCTGTTTAAGGTTTTAAAATAAAAATTAGAAAGTGAAAAAGTGAAAATGTAAACTAGAACATAAAATTACTCTGCAAATTTTCCACATAAAAAATATTTTTTTATCTTCAAAGTATCGTGTTCTTTTTTAATAAAGCGTTTACATTCTGATGATTTATGACTGAGGAAGTATTATAATTATCATAAATTTCACATCTCAAATTTTTAACGGATCTTCACGTTTTGAGACCCTCTGAAACCGAAAATCAAGTTTGAGTGACGGTGATCCTAAAAAAAAGACCGAGTTCGTTAACCAGCATTCATTGACCATTGGTTATGGTTTTATCCATCGAAAATGCTATCCAAAAATCGAATATTGCATTCTAACGTCAAATGAAGACAGATATTTGAAAAAAGTTTGAAACAACAATTAAATCTTTTGAAAATATCTACATTTTTAATAAAAACCATTTTTCGATAGGACTCGTCTTTAAATGTTTTAAACGCAATAGTTGAAACTAAAACCAAAACCAAGTAGATGAATTTTCAACAAAGAATTTGAATTTTCTACCCAAATGGGCGAATTTTCAAACAAAAAATATTTCAATTATAAATAAAAAGTAGTTAAATTCAAGCTAGATCTTTTGCATTCATTCCCATAATTTTCTGATGAATTTGAAAAGCAAAAGAATTCAAATTCTTGATTTTTTAAGAGCATTGTTTATTAATAGCATCGTGTGTTTTGTCAAAAATTGGTTAAAATGTTAGTTTTTTTTTCATCTCTCGTCGAGTCGGTTGACTGATGAGTTAAATTGTTATAAAGGCGAATTTTTAGGTCTTCTTAAAAGCCACAATTTGTTATGTGGACTTTTTTCGTATGCTGCATAGTTTAAACGAAATATGACTTCTATATTTTTTTAGAAGCGTAATCGCAATTAAAAGAAAAACATAGTAAATGTAGTCAAAAGTACATTTTGTATATCTTCCAAGGGTGAACAATTTTTTATATATAATGTTTGTTCATCTCGCATAATATAGTCTTGAAAAGAAATTTATGACTTGCTTGAAAGCGTTATCGCGATTGAAACAAAAACTATAAGTCCCAGCAGAAAATGGTCTGGAGTAAATTTGTAGATCCTTTTAGGTTGAATCACTTTTCTCATTGTGGGTACGTTCCACACAGTAAGGCTAATCCTAAGATGAGAGGGATTGACGTCAATAACAAAATTCAATTGCACTAAGTACTAAATGTTTATTTATAACAAAAAATCGGTACAAACGGAGTTGTCGAGCGAGATAGATCAGAATTAGATTTCAAGTACTGTGACTGACGATGGCTAAATACAGGACAGGACTAACTCTTTAAATCTGACCGACCCTCACACTGTTGCTGATGAGTTATTGAAGAAAGTAAAGAAATTTATCAAATTTTACAACGCCGAATCTTGACCTGCGACAAAGTCTTACGGGCCGTCGACGGACTTGAACTTGTATCATCTGCTAATGATTTAAAACGAAATTGGAAGTGAAAGCTACCTAAAAACTGAAAAGACAAAATTATGTACAAAGTGATTTCTCGACAACTGCAGAATGCGATTTCCTTAAAACTAAATACAATAATGATACACACACACACACACACCTAGGAATAAGAAGATGACCGTGGTGTAGGAAGACTTTTGATGAATCGATTGCCCTCAGACGACGTTGGCGTTGTTCCAAAAGAACTAACAATTTCGAGATGATCAGGGTGGAAGAAGAAGCAAGGCTTAGCAGGTCTCAAGCGCCGGCGAGTGGAGGCGAATATCCACGATCCTTGCTGTGAGAAATGAGACCGAATGGATCTGTGGCTGAAACACGCAGCCTGTATGCAGTCACACTTGGGAAGCGCGCTACAGCTCGGTATGGTGGGGCGGGTTGTGCCTCATTGGTTTCCGAGTCGATGGAGGGGATAGCTTTGCGTGGCTTCCCCGACTTCGTGGAGATTTTTCGGGCCAACGCTCCAATCAGATCTTTTCTTGATCTGCTGTCCTCACATGGTGTGCCTAGCGCCTGATTTCGCCTTACTTCACGTCTATCCATATGCCGCGAGTTTAATGGTATTATAATAATAAAAATATAATCGTATTGAGAAATAACAACAATTATAACATAATTTCTATAAGATTACAATTCGTAAATATAACAATAAAATGGCCATGATAAAAAACAAATTTCAATTATAACAGTCGTAATTATTTTAATGCTGAGACTTTGTAATTTAATATATAAGTATATTAGTTCACAATCCAGTGGCTTATAATCTACATTTATGACAAAAATCAACGTCGTAATTTATATTAATAATCAATTTGAAAACCTCGTACTATTAACGACTTGAAATATAATTTGAATTTTCGAGCCAAACCTGCCTTATTGAACATGCCTATTTAATTTAAATAATTCAGGAAATTAAACTTCTGGAAGATATTTTTGTCAATATCTCAGAAGGAAATCATGATAAATTTCAAAGTGACTGAATAGAAAGCAATAAAAGTATGTAAAAATCAGACGATTGGAAAACACATTGGCATTGATGAAGGCAAGCTTAGCTCATGGAAAACTCCATGGTTACCCGTAAGTCATTCAACTCGTATGTACACCCTGACGCAGAAAAAAATAAAATGTAAAAACTGAAGAGCGTTGCAGGGAAAAATGCTGACGGTAATCTCGGCTTCCAAAACACCGAAGACCGGCAAGGGTGAAATATAAGATCACTGTCTCAATTCACCTGTACCGATCTTTAATTTTTTTGGTATGGCGAGAATACCTCCAAAATTTTTACCTGAAACTCTTTTTACTTTTGGTTTTTTCTGAGGACCGTCGAGTAACCAGGTACGTTGCAGAACATTAGCAGTGGACAGGCAAGGTTCGTTGAGGCAAACATTGAGAAGAAAAAAATAGAGGGTTCTCAAATCTTTCTAATGTGGGAAAACAAACTCAAAAAAGGAGAGTTTGCGCTGGCTATTTTTAAGAAACACTCCAATAGGTATCTTACCTGTCGCGTCCGTTACGAAATCATTTTTTTGGGGTGCGACGTATGGATTCGCACATCCTGCACATCCTGGTGCTGTAAAAAACATATGTTCATTATTAATTTTATGATTAAGAACAACCATTAAATTAGATCTGCCATGTACATTGTGCTTAACTGCGAGTCCACCAATTATTGTCCATAAAATTACGTTCTCGTTCTGTTTTTTTTTTTTTCAAATATGTACACTGTATCATCATTAAACGAAAATTAGGCATACATACAATTTGAGCACAGGTTATTTAATATGGCATTGTCTTTCTAGTCCAGGCATATTTTTTTTTTATCGTGTCAATTAGGTAGAATGCATCTTTTTGTTCTACCAAAATGGTTTATTTAGTTATCTTGATGCAAATTTCCGAATCGATAGAAGTGACTACTTGAAAATTAAATAATTTGGTTCTTGATTCACCTTTTTGTAGAAAGCTGGTGTGCTTTGGTTGAAAATCAACTTTTTTGTTGAATATTCATATTTTTGAGTAAAAAGTTCAAACGTTTTACAGAAAGCCCTTTCTCTTGGCTTGAAAATTTCAACAAATTGGTGGAAAATTTTACTATCTGGTAGAAAATTTATCTGTTCAAAGAAAAATGTATGTTTTGGCAGAAAATTAATCTTTGTGGTTAAAATTTAACTACTGTCTGTTGAAATACCACCCATGACCCCATCCTTGAACTCTAAATAACCCTGGGGTGAATTCACAGACAAGCAACTAAATATACTAAAAATGTTTTAGGCAGAATTTTCTAATATTTTTTCTAGATTATTTTGTTATTTTTCAAATTATCATCTTTACCACGCGTAGGTATAAGCCCATATTCTTCTGAGTATTCTCCAATGTTTCCCTTATCTCTACGGTACAGTAGATGACCCGGAGTCACGTATTCTGTAGCTGAGGGTAAAAGAAAAATATAGTTATTAATTAATTTAGGTATAACAAAAATCATTAACTTAGAACTAGCAGGGATGGGCGAGTATATTGGCGCACCTAAAAAAAAGTGAATTTGAAAAAAATATACAAAGGAGTAACTTGATATCTTGGCTATAATAAGTTGAAGAAGACTTTTTATTGAAAAAATAAATTAAATAGGTCATTATTTGTTTTTCTACTTTCCACTGTCTTGTGGAAAATCGCACGCAATTTAATATTTCCACCAGCTCACTAGCTCATGATTCATTCATTAATGAAACAATTACTGTTTCGTGAAAGGCTCATTTTATTGGATTTTTTTTTAAATTTTATATATTATGCAAGAATTCAGACAATAGAACTATTTTCGTTAGCCTAATTACTATATTTTTTTTAAATAAGGGTGCGCCAACTTACCGTCCTTATCCCTATTCCACGCTAAATCGTAAGTCTATTGAATAATTGTATGGAATAATTGCAAAATACGGGAAAATCACAAGAAAAAGTTGTGCTGATCCAAAAAATGTGTTGTAATGGGCGATTGTAATTTAAAAAAAAATGCATGTCAGTGTGGGGAGAAGGCTTTGATTTTTTTATGTCGTCTTACACGGGGTACAATTTATTTCGAAAAATCATCTTTTCAGGATGAAAATTCAACTTCCTTGATAAGAGTTAAGCTACTTCTCAAAAATTCATTTTTTTTTGTTTGAAGATTCATAATTTTAGTTGAAAATTCAACTGTTGGTTTGATGATTAACTTTTCTTTTGAAACTTATATTTTTGGGTTAAAAATGCAACTATTTTGTAGAAAATTCATATTTTTGGGTTGAAAATGCGACTGTTTTATGAAAAGATTTCCTTTTGGTTTGAAAATTTAACAAGCTGATAAAAAATTCAACTATTTGGCAGAAAATTTAACTGTTTTATAAAATAATCGCTTTTATGAGTTGAAATAAAATTTTTTTTCAATCAAAATTTGAGTATTTCATATTTATTTAAAAAGTGATCATTTTTCGATTAAAACTTAACCATTTGGTTGAAAATTCGTCCTTTTTGGTAAAAAAATCAATCTTTCTTGTTGAAAATTCAATTATTGAGCTTAAAATGTATGCATTTTGCTGAAAATTCGTTTTTATTTGTTGTAGAAAATCAAATTTTGTGGGTAAAAATGCAACTGTTTGGTTGAAAATTATTCTGCTATGGTTAAGGATTCAACTATTTTTCATAAAATGTGTCTTTTCAGGTTGAACTATATTGTTTTTTCATTCAAAATTAAGATCTCTTTTTTGTTGAAGTATCAACTATTATATATTTTTTTGAAAATTCACTTTTTTAGATTCACAGTTGAAATCGTTTGCTATAAGTTGAACTGCTTTCTTAAAAATGTATTCTTTTCTTGACGATTCATAATTTAAGTAGAAAATGTATCTCTTCGTCAAAAATGAAACTATCTAATGAAGCTTTTATTTTTTGGGGGTAAGCATTAAGTTTTTTTACTTAAAATTTAACTATTTCGTTGAAAATACAATTTTTTGTTGAAATTTCATATGTTCGTGTTAAAAATTCTACTATTTTGTATAAAAAGTTTGTCTTTTTGTCGAAAATTTAACTTCTTAGTTGAAAATTTATGTATTTTGTTGAAAATTTATTTTTTTTTGGGTGTAACACTAAGTTTCTTAACTTAAAATATAACTATTTGATTGAAAAGGATATTTTTTGTTACTACTTCATATTTTTGGATTGAAAATTCAACTCTTTTTGAATAGAAAAATCATCTGTTTTCGTAGGAAATTAATTTTTATCATATAAAAAATTAGCTTTTCTAAAACAAAAATTGAACTGTTCCGTTTTTTGTCAAAAATTGATCTTTAAAGTTTAGAAATTAATGATCAATATTATAAATATTTTTGTATCGTGATTTGATAATAATAAAAATAAAGAAAATGGCAAATATAAAGAAGAGAAGGAAGTGGATTTGATAGGTTGCCTTAGCATCTCTTTTTTTTCATTTTTGTCGAAAAAAAAATTTTCATACAAATTTTTTCTTCAATTGCAATGGGAGCATTATATGGCGATTGTCCAAATTTAGTCGTTGGATTATTGTTTTTATTTTCAGGAATTGTATACATTAACTTTATTATTGGACGTTGAGTAGGATTTTGAATTTTATTTTTATCTGATTTAAAATTCTTCAATTTTAATTAAACTATGGGTTGAAAATGTACTTAATTTGTTAAAATTTCTTCTTTCCTGACAAAAAATTAATCTTTTTGGTTAAAAATACAACTATTTGTGTGAAAAGTGATGTATTCTTTTGAGAATTCATGTTATGCACTTGAAAATTTATCGTTTTGAAATTATTTTTCTTTATCGAGTGAAATATCTTTCTTTGTTGAGTAGTCAAGTATTTTGTTGAAAAGTCTTGTCAAGGAAATTAAGAAGCCTCAAGTACTTTATGTACCTTGTTTGTATGCATATCGCCTGGAAATTTGTCCGAATTGACACAAAAATACATCCATTTTTTTTAAAAAGTTCCTCTTCACGATTAGCCATAAAATACGAATAAAATATCACTTTTCAAATATCACCTTCTTAAGTATGTTTTATAGGGTCCCAGAAAAACCCCATAAGTGAAAAATGGGTTTCGCGAGTCTTTGGTCCTAATTATGATTTTTTTTGCGATTTTTTCAATGCAAATTGTTGCTAATACATAAAATACTACTTTATACTGATGATTATATGTAAACATAAATTATTCAAACAATTTATCATTATCAATAATATTCCCTCAGAATAATGCGAGAAAAACGGAGTTCTTAAAAAAATTTTCCACTTTTCGTCCAATTTTTAATTATAGCAAGGTAAATATATAATTAGACTTAACAAATTTAATTGTTCAAACAAATTATTTTCATTTTCAGGTATATTTTCCTATATTAATACAAGATAGTTGCGTTTTTTTGTTGAACTTTTAACTTTTTCCACTTTTCACTTAGTGAGGTATTAATTAATGCAAGTTAAAAAAAATAGTTGTTTCAACAATATATTATTGCTTATATCTATCTTCTCTTATATAAGTGCTAAAAAGTTCCGGCTTGTTATGAAATGTTTACCTTTGCTTTAGGGTTTTAGTTATGAAAAAATAATAAATAAGCATTAGGGATGAATATTTTTTAAACAATCTCTTGCTTGTTTGTGAATACATTTTTCTGAAATAAAACAGATATTTGTAAATTTGATATCTGACTTCAATTCCTTCTTACTAAAGACTTAAGTCACAAACAATATTTACTGCAAGTGGTAACAATGACCAAAAAACTTTTTGGCACTTATCTAAGTGAACATAGTTATGAACAATAATTATTTGTTCCAAAAACTATGTTTGTTGACTTGCATTATTTATTACTTTACTGACCAAAAAGTGGGTAAAAAGTTAAAAATTTCAGAACATACCGCAACTATCTACCATTATTAAAGAAGAAGATAGCTACAAACAAGAATAATTTGTTGAGACAATTATTTTTGCTAAATTTAATTAATTATTAGGTCACAACTGAAAAGTAGACAAATAGTTGAAAATTTCAAAACAAACGCAACTTTCTACCATTATTCCAATTAAATGTTGATGAAAACAAGGTGCAAAATTTTGGAAAAAACTGCAATTTTCCAACACTATTCTAAGAGAATATAATCAAGCATGATGATAAATTGTTTGCACAATTATTTTTGTTAACATTCATTACGTATTAACCTACTCTAATTAAAAATTGGAGAAGAAGTTTCAAAATTTTGAAAAACTGCAACTTTTTAGCGATATTCTGAAGAGAATATGGGTATACTTCTGAAAAGTTCATCTGAGAATATTGACTTGATACTTGGCCGCGGTGTTCTTTTAAGACCCTCATTGAACGCACTAGTAGGATTTTTGGCGCGGATCAATATACATTAAGTTATTAATAATTTTTGACTTTTTTTCAATTAGTTTTCTTCAAAATCTCGAAAAATATTGATTTTGGTAAAAAGGTTTTTCACAAAAGTTGTTGATCTCGTGAAAACATTTATTATATTCATACTTTTTCTCTAAAATTAAGATTTTTCGAGAAAAGTGACAAAAATGAATTCCCTTTTCCAACGCTTCCTTTTCCAACAAAAATCTGAAAATTCATTTTTGTCATTTTTCTCGGAAAATATAATTCTTAGAAGAAAAGCACATGTTTACAAAATATATCTTTTGAAGAGATCTACAACTTTTGAAAACATCATTTTTTCCCCATATCAACATTTTTTGAGATTTTGAAAAAAATAATTTAAAAAAAAGTCAAAGTTATTAATAACTTAATGTATATTGATCCGCGCCGAAAATCCTCCGAAAGTATATCCGAGAATATCATTACAATAATAATTAGTTTTCTGAACAGCTAATTTGTTAACATTAAGTATTACCTAACTCTAATTGCAAATCGGACAAAAAGTAGAATTTTTTTTTAATAGCGAATTTCTAATTCTATTCTAAGATGAAATTGCTAAAAACGATAAGAAATTTTTTAAGCGATCTTTGCTAATATCAAATTATCAGTTTAAAGTAGTATTTCATGTATCACAAGCTAATTCGCGTATAAAAAACCAACAACAAAATTTTAATTACCGCTAAAAACTTGCAAAACCCATTTTTTTCACTTATGGGGCTTTTTTGGGACCCTATAGAGCAGAATCATGTAGGCAATATTTGAAGAGTAATATTCAATTTGTATGCTGTAGCTAATTGCTTTTTTTTCACAGGAAATACGTGTTAAACTTCATTTTTTTCAAAGCCAACAAAATTGAATAATATGTTTGTGGATTCGAACAAGTTACATGGCAATATGCATGGGAATTCGATAAAAAAAATGTTGGACCACCTTAACGTGCCCTTAACCCATCTGGGTCCTCAATTATAAAAGAAAACGAGACATTTTGTTTAGATTGTATTTTAGTTTTTAAATTATTTGTCTTACGTATTAATTCCATATGGGCCAATGGATAACACATTCCATTAATGTGCACTTCAATAAGATTTCCAGTGCGGTCATCGTATCGCATCTGAAGAGCATTTGGATCATCAGGTCGCCCTGCCGGACGATTACCCTGTCGATTAGGGACCATTGAACTTGATACTGAAAGCACAAATGAATAAGTTTTTTTTGAACGAATTTTTTCAACATAACGTTACGAACCTAGATAACATTTAGTACGTTTCCTGATGATAAATTTGTACAAAGTTTGCGAATTTTACGAAACATGGCCCTCTAATATTACACACAAAAAAGTAGGCATTCATTTTTATCCGGGATAATTTTTTGGGCGTTCCAATATGATCTCACAAATAGTCTATTTTAGTACCAGTTTTCATCTTGTTTAGTTTGCTCACTAGAGATTGATAAATAATCCGAGATAGCGAATTAAATTTATTCAGAGGGTGCAGTGTTCCAATTGTTCCAAACTTCAATATTATTACGAATTCTATGAATTTCGTAAATTCCATACACCCCGTGAATTCCATGAATTCCGTTGATTCCGTTAATTCCGTGAATTCCATGAATTTCGTGAATTCCTTGAAAGCCATTAATTCTTTGAATTTCTTGAGTCCCATAAATTTCTTGAATTCCATCAAATACATGAATTTCTTGAATTTCGCGAATTCCTTGTATTCCGTGAATTCCTTTCATTCCGCGAATTCCTTAAATTTTTTAGGAATTTTTAACTGAAAATGTAACTACCATTTTTGGTCATAAAATTGATATTTTTATTTTAAATAATATCTTTTCTAGTTGAAGATTTAGCAATTTGATTAAAAAATCCACTTATTTTATTCAAAAGTTTTTTCTGTAGAAAATTAATTTTCTTGGTGAAACATTCATCTTTCTGGTTAAAAGTTCATCTGCTTGTTTGAATGTTGAACCCTTTTGTTGAAAATTTATTTAATTGTTCTCGAAGATTCATTATTTTAGTTGACAATTTATTTTTGGTTGAAATTTTAACTGCTTCTTTGAAAGTTTAACTTCTTTATTAAAAATACAGTTTCTTGTTTAAGATTCATCATATTACTCAAAATTTCCTCTCTTTAGTTGGATATTTAAATATTTTGTTAAAAAAAATTTTTGTGGTTTGTCTATTGGCGTTTAAAAAAGTCTTTTGATTACGAATATCTTGATTATTTTTTCAAAATCCGGGTCAGTTTTTGTTTGAAAATTTTTTTTAACCATTTCATCAACCAAATTTTGTTATAAA